>JAAMPD010002233.1:29621-48273 GCA_025266255.1 Trissolcus basalis
TCCCTTACAAAAACTTTACCACGAGAAAGAACTCATGCCGAATTTATTGTCGACGCTTTGAATGCTGAAGAAAAAAATAGTCCTATGTTGCGAAAAACAAAAAGCGGTAAACCAATTTTCACAAATGTGTACGGTGTAAAAGGAAAAACTGAATTGTCATCTCTCCAAGGCTTCAACTGCGTTTGGGGGTTCTGCAGTGAATATATGCATACGGTGGATCTTGGAGTAACTAAACAACTTTGGTTGTATTGGTCTAAAAATTTGTTATCTAGAGATCAAAAGAAATTAATTTCTCAAAGATTGACCGACTTTACACCTACAAAAGAAATGCACTGTCACCCTAAATGTTTGAGCGATGTTAATAACTGGAATGCTACAGACTGGGAATTCTGGTTACTGTATTACAGTATCCCAGCATTAACTGACATCTTGGACAGCCAATATTTAAAATCTTATAAACTTTTGGTACGAAGTATACATACATTATTGTCTTTAAATATTACAAAAGAGATGATAATTTAGTGCGAAATAGATCTCTTCCATTTTGTCTTCGAATGTCAGAAGTTGTACGGCTGTTCATTTATGACTTTCAACATACACATTCTTTTACATATTCCGAACAGTGTCTCTAAAAATGGTCCATTAAGTTGTACTTCTGCTTTTGCTTTTGAAAGCAATATAGGACACGTGAAAAGAAATGTTACCGGACCGACTGCTGTTATGCAGCAGATAGCTAAAAAATCATTGCAATCTAATGCTTTTAAATTTTATTTGGCACAAGCAGATATAGACAAAATCAGTACATTTTTTGCAAAAGTGTGTTCGAACGTCGAAAAATTAGTCCGTTAGGGCTTGTCAAATCAAATAAAGGAGCTGTACTGTTCGGGAATATTTTTGAAAATGAATCAAATGTTTTTTCGAAGTGTATTTACAATCACACCCTGTATCATAGTCAGCGTTATACAAGATCTAGAAAAAGCGATGACACATTTGTTAAGCTAATTAATGGCACGATTGGAAGAATCGACAGTTTTTTTTAATTAATAATGAATGTTACGCATACATCCATATTGTGAATACAATGGATAAAGTTGACGACGATAGCGTACAACATATTACACTTATAACGTCATTTCAAAGTTCACTATCTAAGGTCCGAATCACAACATTACATTCAAAAGTTATTAATATCAAATTATCTGATGATAAAAGTGCAAACTATATTTGCATTCCCCTAAACAAGTTTTTAGTCCTTTAAAATCAATCGCTCAAAACTAAAAACTTAATCTGCAAATAAAAAAGTGTGAAAAAATTTTACACTTTGGTTCGTTGATTGTTTTGTTGAATCATCCTTTTGTTGGTTATCATGTAAATAGCTCTATGTATTTCATGTCTTCATAAAATTGCCGAAATGCATAATTAAAATTTCAATTATGAAATATTAAGATCTGTTATTTATGTTTTGAATAACAGAACACTATAAAACAATGATGCATTTCAATCCATCATAAAAGACTTAAACTTCATAATCTAAATTTGAATTATGAATTTACATTTCTGCAGTCGTTAGGCTCAAATATTATGAAATTGGTCAAATAGTTATGAATTCGATTCCATAATCAAAATTTTAATTATGAAATATCAAATTAAATCATTTGACTTTAACCAGGGCTACTTACTCCTTTTTCACAACACCTTTTTTCCATTTTTTTAAATATTTTTTGATATTTTTTTCACACAACTTGCAATTTTTGTCAATACATAATTTTTTCGAGTATATTGTAAAAATATAAATGAAAAATTGAAATTGTATACTATGGCTGACAGCTTGAAGATACTCCGTGATTTCCAAATCTTCTTTCCTGCTTTCATGATCCCGAACGGAGCTGTAACTTTCGTCTTCCATCTTAACTCGTGCCAAGTTTTCTGCTCTTTTGATTTTGCGTCCTAAGTCCAGTTCACAAGAAATGGTTTTGGTGTCTCCTAGCTCTTTTCGCAGCTCGTTAAAAAAAGTAAACGAAAATCATGAAAATTATGACAACAAGTTTACAAAAATGTAACAAAATGTCAACTGTGATGAAATAAGTTGAGAAAATTTACAAAAAAACAGCAAGTATTTAATTCAATTTCAGCGGCTTAGTGTTTTAAAAACGTAAATTTCAATTTCACAACGCAGTTTGAAAATAGTTCATTACTTGACTAGCGAAGACGGCAGAAGCTTTCCTCACTGTGTTACTACCGGCAGAAAAAGTGTCTTTCTTTTATAAAATACGAAAATTACGACATTTTCGAAATTTTAAAAACAATCAGTTAAATCAGGTTTGGAAAAAATAGAGGTGATTCGATGTAGAACTATAAAATGTGAAGCCTTACTCAAAATGATTTTAGAAGTTTTTTAGAAAAAAAATAAAGTTGAAGTGATAAAATAAACAATTATATATGAAAAAACATAGTAATTTGTAAAATAATGAATGTTGCTAAATGATTCAATAGAATTAAGATTTTAAAAATAAGCCGTTTTCATTTTAAGGGGGGGGTCTTTAATTTGATTCAGATAAGTCGTAAGAACAGGATGGACGAATAAAAACGAATGGTCATTTGTAACTAACTTTGGTTTATTCACTAAACACGTTACATTGCAATTAACAATCACAACGACACTTCGAGTTACAAATTGGTTCTGCCGTATAAGGCGGTCATGCACTATAATTATGATAAAGACGGATCCCTGACTGTATAGGGCTGAAAGGAGTAACGATGCAAAATATTTTGCTAAAGTCACGTATTTCGGAAAAATTATTTACTTTATAACGACGACAATGAATTGCCTTCATCTGATTGAATTATATTTGTCTTTTTGTTTCCTTCATTTATAAAGAGAGCAACTTATTAATATAATCAACTGCAAGTGTGAATTACACTTCTGATTTTATGGAGTCTGTTTTTAATACAAAAAATCTATATCCAGAAAATAATGAGAAATTATGTTTTAATAAGGAAAATAATTCCGTACATAACAGAGTGATGATAAAAATATAACCTATACAGAGCTTTTATTTTGTCCAAATCCTGCTCAAAATTCTAGAAGTTTTTAGTTCAACTCGGTCTACTTAGTCAGCCGTTTGTTCATTATTTGTGTGAAGACAAATATTTGTATTTGTGTATTAATTTGATGTATTGTTTACGAGGGCCTATACAACAATAGTTTTTAAGTAGATCAATGAGTAGAACAGGGTTTCCTGTTTTTTGGAATTATTTCAGTGACTATACTTTCTCCTTTCTTGTGAACAATAAGTAATTGATCGATCGTATGAAATTCTTTAAATAATTAAATCTTGATTCTACTTCAATAATCACATCAATGACAGTGCTTTTGATCTGAAACAGTTTTGCAATATAAATGTTCCGAGCAGTCGTAAGAAACAAGTGATTTTCCTCAGTGCAATTAGTATTCAAGAGTTACTTTTACTATTTTATTATTGTGAAATTATATGAAATTATTGTATAATTTCATATTCCCGTTATTAACAAAAACTTACTAAACTAATTATCAAGTAACATTTTCATACAATTTCTAGATACTTGAACCAGTATTTTCTTACATTTCCTGCGCTTGGTCCGTCAGACATCGTATGGTTGCAATCAGAAAAAAGACTGACGATATAAAACGTTATAATGTTATCAATATACGATTAGATATATAAAATTACGTTTGTTGTTAATTATATTTGACATTTTAACAAACTCAATGAACATGATGAGTCGGTTATATTATTTGAACAAGCAATGTTTATGCATGATATCCGCAATTAATTATAATCAGAACAATATTTTACGAATAAAATATGAAATAATTTTTGAATTTTTTTATCATTAATCCACAAATCATTTTTTTCATTTAACTCATACTTTTTAATATGTATTGCACATTTTTATTTCACAAATTCCAACCTCCCGTTTCAGAATCTACGTGCACTAGAGATTTTGTGAATAATGAAACAGGACAACGGCTCTACACGAAAATCACCTTTGCGCATCATCCTAAATATTGTTGAAAATACATGACTTGATTAAAATGACTACGAAAATAAAAATACAGATGTTGGGACAAAGTGACTAGTGAATTAATAACGCAAATACACAAAAGTTAACGGACATCAACAATAAACATTCATTACAACACAACGACGAAAATGATAATAACAACACAATTAATAATCAACGAAAAAACAAGACATAACGATAACACAATCCAAGCACTTGCTGGACGCAACAGTGTTGCAGTTGAGTCTAGCTTAGTTGAGCCTAAGCCTTGACTTAGAATGGTGAGAAGACTTCAAAGTAGACAAAGTTCGCGACGGAAAACTCAAAACAAGAATGAATCAACTTCGGAAAAATATTTCTGAAGTTCTGATAAAATTTACTACTGGCAATTGTAGAGCAAATAAAAATGCAAGACAGGGGTCAACTACCCGGACTCTGATTACATTAGTCCCGGAAAGTGACCCTTTGTCTCTAGCGACAAGAAACAAAATTTTTCAAGTAAAAAAAACCCTAACATATATCATAAATCTCCTCAAGTTTTGAGTTGTCCGCAATGTTGATCTGTTTAATATTACTATGACGTTTCTAGAAACGTGGTGAAAAAATTCGAAGCTCAAAAACAAATAGTGAAAATTGAGACCAAAATTTGAGCAATAAAAACCTGAACAGATGAATATTTTTTACTCATTTTTCAAGCTTAAAATGAAAAATAGAATATTGTCGATTCAAATTCATGAATAGAAAACCTTACACATAAGATGATTCTATCTTAAGTGTTTCAAATGATTTATATTAATTAATCAACAAACATGAATTTTTCGACAAGATCCTACACTTTCTAACAGCGAGTTGATTATAGAAACCAGAAATCCTCTACTCAATCTCACTCTAAAAAACATCGGAAAAAAATTATGGCTTATTAGAGCAAAGTAAATTAACAAAACTGTTTTTGTCCAATTAATCTAATATAATCATATCCTCTTTTTCTGTTCCAACTATGACGAATAAGAGCAGTACCTTTAGTCGTTTAGACAAGTTAGATAAAACTTTGAAAAAAGCTTATTATATGGAAATGGATTTTTCGCAACCGATTGATTTTAATATATCGATAAACAAACCTTTTTTCCATGATATCAAATCTGAATTAAATTTCAAGCTTTTTTTTACTATAGCTAAGCGCTAATCTTTTATCTGCAATCTCATTACGGTATTCTAAGCAATCTGCTGGTTGCTTAATTATATACTATCAACAACTAGCATCCTAATTTACTGTCAAATGTTGAACTTAGATTGCCAAACGTGCTTAATCTTGAATACTTAAAAAGAATAAACCGTCAATACTCTTCAGAGTAGTCTGAAAAATTCATCGATTCAGAGTTTCTGAGTACCTTTTTAGTATTTTATTCTAAACTTTGTTTTGCCTTTCAGTGCTTCAGGTGCTTCAGAATTTTTCAACAGTTATTTCATTACACACCACACGTAAGGGGAATGAGTTCTTCAAAAGCTTCCCATGTGAAAATATTCAGTTGGATTAACGCTGGTTTGACGTCAGTCAAAGTCGTTCCGACGTTTCTCTGTAATTGTGCAGGATTCATGTGGGAGCGTCTCCGCCGGCAAAAACGAGCGCGTTTTTATTTCAATAAATCGTTTAAATTCGAATTATTTGTTTTTATTTATTTTTCGGGTCCCTCTCCAAGGTCGGGGTATTTGTTATAAAAGCCCGTCCAAGTCCGGACAAGGGCAGTTGGTGTTTGAGTTGGTTTTTGAGTTGGGTTTTGAGTTTGTTATTTGAGATTAGTTATTAGAAATTTGCTGGTGACTGTTCGCACGGGTCGCGGCGAACAAGTCTCAATCGTTGTGAGTTTTTTGTGGTTTGTGACTCTCGCAATTTGGTTCTTTCGCTCTTTGGGTCTCTCGAATCTAGTCTGGCGCAGCTTCTGATAGAATTCTACGCAATCGAACTTCAACTGAGTGAGCTCGTTCTTATTTAGTTTTGTGGTTTTAATTCAGATTTATTTATGCAATTTAAATATTCGAACTTCATTGATTAAAGCGTGCGCATTAATTTAGTCCGAGCGAATTGAATCGGTAGTCAAAATAACGTCTGAGTTGTAACTCATTACCGGACAGGAGTTGTAACTCCACTCAATCGAAATTTGTACATTTTGATTCGAGTCAAATGTCCAAAAAAGAGCGTCTCCTTTATCTCTTATTCTTGAATTAAATCGAATTAAATCTGCGGTGTCCGCAGTTGTTAATTTATTGTTATCACTTTTAAATTAGAGATTGTTTTGTTTGTAGAATTTGAACATTCAAAATTTAACGATAGCTTTCAAATGATTGATGAGTAAATTCACATTAGAATTAGTCAGGTTTAAATTCCTTTGATTAACTTGGTTTCTTGTTATGATAAGTTAGCACCTAATACAGCGTTTAAAGCACTTTATTTCGAATCTTATTTCTTTGCTCTCTTTTTCATTTATTTTGCTGAAATAATAAGATCAGTCTCTCCGAATTCATTGGCAATGTTTATTGTTAAATGCCAATTGCAATTTAGTTAAATTATTGTTAAATTGATCAAATTATAAAAGGCATTTAAATTGGAAAGATAAAGTCAAAGCATAATTCGGAATTAAAATAGTAAAGGGTTGTGTTTATTTTGAATAAAATGAATAGCTGTATTAGGTCAATACTTTAACGACGACGCGGTCAAAACTTAATCGGCAGCGTCTGCCTCATTATCTAATATTTTCATTCTCGGGTCCGATTCAAACGTTCGTTTTGAATCGAATTTAACATTTTGCTATCCCAGCCGTAATTCTTGTACTTGACGACGTCGGTAACGGCGCCCACTGCTCAACCCAGTGAGCTTGGATTAAATTAGAGAAATTTAATTTAATCTACTGCGAACTTTTGTGTTAGATTAATTGTGATCTCGCACAGTAATGTTAAAACAACGTTGGTTTAACATCCGCATGTAACACCCTCCGACGTATGTTTAAGATGTCTATTAGACGTCGTTGGCACTACATTGCTTTCCAACGTTGGTGGACAACTTACTAATGTACGTCGAATTTGTACGTTAAATCGACTTTAACCGACGATGTACCAACGTTGATCCGACTCATATTTCGTTTTCATGAAATGAGATTAAATAATATAAATAATGTAAAATGAGATATAAATTAATTAAACCAAAAAAATGTTTTATTTAACGATTTAACAATTGTTTATAGTTCTGGTTGAATTAAAAATTTTATTATAACATTTTTCGTTGAAATAAATAATTATTACAACATTAATTTCAGATATAAAGTTTTATACTATAATTAGAACCTCTCGAAAAACTGTTTAGTGGAGATGGTATCAGACAATTCTGACGTCTACTAATAGTAAAAAAAACCCCCGTCACTTATGGAAAGAAAAATTTTCGCCTCAAAGCGCCACCTAGCGGCGAATTAAGGTACTACATAAACGGAATTTAAAATTTTTAAATAACACATTGTATAAGCAAATTCAACAATTTATTTTTCATTTGTTATATCATTTGTAATGTTGAAGTTATTTTTTTCATATCGGCCACGTAAGTGACTGAATTAATGTACTATCCACCAAATCACGAGGAAAATTCACTATCTTATTGTTGGGCGCCAGGTCCGTTCGGACCGCTAAAATCGGTTAACTCTGGGGAGCGCACGGCTCCTATCGCGTTCGTCGTGGGCTATGGGAACGAATACGTGGACGCAACAATTCGGTTAAACACGGACAAACAGAAATAAATAAAATACACGTACGAATTTCACCTAGGCTCGGTGTATTTAATAAATTAATCAAGAAGGAAAACAAAAAAAAAGAGAAAAAGACCGCGTATGTGAAAGGCGATGCTGGAGAGGACAATTTAATTAGTTTCTCTCTAAATCATATTAACTCAAAACGTTGACCCTAACAGTGGCACTACGGTAAGTGTCCACGGAGGTTCGATCTCAGGACTAAACTACTTATCTCGCACTCCAATTTCAAATACGTTAGAGTCGAGGTCTAACCGCCGGTTCACGAGCTCAGTTACTATACATAAGGCAAACCTTTCGACGACATGAACGACGTTCAGCTTCAGCCCGCAACGCTGCAGAGCACCTGGACACAATAAAATGACACTATAATTTACGCTAAATCTCATAAAAGGTATGTACGATCACACGTCTGCTTTTGTACCTGCCAAATTTTTGGTTTTATGTGCACTATTACTTATTGTTTTACCCTTGAATCTGCTCTTGAACCGAGCCCGAGTATTTCGGGATACAAATTGGAAGTTTTTCATGCACATTTACACTCAATTTAATGATAAAACTGATATTATTGGGCCCACCTGTCAAACATAACCTCAATCATACACGTTACTTATACGTCTCGTTTGAGCTTGATCTGTTTCAGAATTTAGTTCTGAAACACTCAGGTATTTTGAAATAAATTGCTAAATTTATTCCAAGCTATCTTCTGAGTGTCGAACCAGAACTTTTTATCATCCTGTTTGATATTCTCCTGGACATCTGGAAATCTCTGAAAATTTTTCTGACGGGACCCTGAGATCATCGTTTCGGCCCTGGAGACCTTTTGGGCAACACGGTTTGATGTTACGGTCCTGGCACGCCATCTATGACTCAGACGTATATTGCCTTTTATTACCGGCGTATTGATTGACCGCCGATAAATCTTCAGATGATTGTAAATCACTGCCATCTTACGTCCCTGCCAAATGAACCGTAACTGCAGCCATTTTATCCAGCGCCTGTTGTCACGTCCAAATACAGCTCTCCAGCTGTCAAAATGAGCCACAAAAACAAAGTACCCCTCGGTGGAATCAACAACTCTCCCAGGATAACGAGAATTTAGACGGCGGAGAAGAATGCTCCGGTTACTAATGCTGCTTGAGATTGAGAAATTGAGAAGGATGTCCGTTCCATTGACAATCGTCTCGTCTCGCTCGAAACCAATCCCATCCTCGACGTGTCTTCAATACAGCAGATCTCTGATACCTGTAATGAAACACGTGAGCGCTTGCGCCGCGCGAGAAATGTCATTGTGCGTGGTTTTCGAGAATCCACAAATGATGACAATTCTGATCTCGACAACTTCAACAGTCTTTTACAGGACCTGGGTCTACAGGTCGCTGCTATTTCAGTTTTTTGCCTGGATACCAAAGTTGGTGGGCGACCACGGCTTTTGAAAACAATTTTTGAATCTGAATCTGATGTTGTGAAAATATTTAGAAATGCAAAATTGTTCACGGAACGACGCCTGCTTGTGACCAGTGATCAAACACCTCGTGAGCGTCAATATTTGTCAGAAGTGCGCGCGAAACTTCAACAGCGCCTTACAGATGGTGAAACCAATCTCACGATTAGATTTATAAACAATGTTCCAACAATTGTGCCAAAAAACGTCTGAGACGGGGATGCTTAGCTGATCATGAAAATTCAACTCTATCTTTGTATTATCAAAATGTCAGGGGGCTGAGAACAAAACTCCATATACTTAGACAGACTATTTTAACTTGTGACTATGATATAATTGTCTTATCCGAGACTTGGCTTAGAAATGGTATCTTGAATTCTGAAATTTGTCACTCGCGCTACGTGGTATATAGATATGATAGAAATTTGAAAACTAGTACACTCGACAGAGGTGGGGGAGTTTTGATAGCAGTTCGCTCGAATTTAAAATCAAAATTGGTAGCAAATCCAGATGTATCAGTCGAACAACTTTTTGTCCACATCTCACATGGTGGTTTCAGGTTTACTATCGGCGTAGTTTATATACCACCTCAGAGTCCGGAATTGATATATGAAAAAGTCAGTAAATCTTTTGTGTCAGTCAGAAATGAATTTCCAGACTCTGAATTTTTTATTGTTGGAGATTTTAATCTTTCGCTGGTAAATTGGTACAATTGTCATATGTCTGCAAAATTCTCTTTTTCACTGAGTACAAGTCCGCCTTCAAAACAAACAAAATCTCTGTCTTATTCTGTCAATATTTCAAATCTATACCAGCACAACTATATCAGAACCACAAATGTATCACTTCTAGATCTTGTTTTTGCGACGTTGAAATATCTGGAGGTATTTTCGGCGAGTGACATACTTTTAAATGTTGATGAATTTCATCCTTCACTGTATTGCGATATTAGAAAACCAACTGTTGAACACGTGCACATAACATTAGATAAGTTCTATTTTTTTAGAGCATCTTACACGCAATGTGTCACTTTCTTAAACTCGCAAAATTGGAACTCGATTCTTACCAGTGAAGACATTGATGTAGATATAGAGAATTTTAATGCAATTATTGATGAATGCATAAACAAATTTTTACCTATAAAACGTCAGAAGAGCGATTCTTTTCCTAGTTATGTTTCAAATTATACGAAGTATCTTATTACACAAAAAAAGAAAGCACACAAGCGATTCAAACAAACACGATCTTCAGAAGACTATGACACCTTTTCAAAATATAGAACACTGGCAAAGTTAGAATATGATAAGTCTTATACTGAGTACACTGCAAAAAAAGAAGATGAAATTTGTATGAATCGCAGTTTTTATGGTTTTGTTAATTCATTGCGTCATGAAAATAGCATACCTATTACAACTTCTTATAACAACCGGGTGACTTCTGATCGTTCAGAGTCTTGTAATCTTTTTGCTGAGTATTTTGGGTCTGTTTTTTTGCCAGACGATGATACAGACTGTGAACCGCGAGTAGTTGATGCGGAACTACTGGTAAATTCATTGCAAATTGGCTTAGCAGAAGTATTCGACGGACTCCTCAAGTTGAACATAAATAAGGGCCCTGGGCCCGATTTGATTCCGAACATCTTCCTGAAAAGCACTATATACGGGATATCTTCGCCACTTAGTATTTTATTTAATAAGTCTCTAACTACTGGAGTTTTTCCAAAATCTTGGAAGAATTCCAGAGTTACACCAATTTTTAAATCAGGACACAAAAGCGATGTAACAAATTATAGACCTATCTCAATTTTAGACACCATTCCGAAATTTTTTGAAAAAATTGTAACTGTGAAATTAAGGTCATTAATTCATCCGTTGATTATTGATGAGCAACATGGTTTTTTGGATAGAAAATCAACTGTTACTAACTTAGCTATTATACACCATCATATATCAAAGGCAATTGATAGTCGTAGTCAACTCGATGTTATTTATACTGACTTCGCGAAGGCTTTCGATAGAGTCTCACATAAAGTACTTGTTGCTAAACTCGAGAAAATGGGAATCGTTGACCCGTTATTGTCCTGGCTACGTAGCTACTTGTGCGACAGGAAACAGGAGGAACACATTGATGGCTATAAATCAGATATGATTTCAGTAACGTCAGGTGTCCCCCAAGGGTCACACCTGGGACCTTTGTTGTTCGTTCTATTTATTAATGATCTGCCACTTGTACTGAGATACTGTCACGTCTTGTTATACGCGGATGATGCAAAACTTTTTGCACCTGTAAACTCTGTACTTGATGCTTACAGGGTCCAGGAAGATTTGAATTATTTTGTAACGTGGTGCGAAGAAAATCGAATGTCATTAAATGTTTCCAAATGTAAAGTAGTTCGATATACTAGAAAAAAGGATCCAATTGTTTTCAATTATGTCATCGATAATGATGTTCTTTCTGCGGAGAATGACATTAGTGATCTGGGTGTGACTTTCTCATCTGATGGTACTTTCCATGAGCACATAATCAAGACTGTAAATAAAGCGCTACGTATTTTGGGATTTGTAAATAGAAATTTTAGCGCCTTTAAGCTTCCAACAACTTACTTGATACTCTACAATGCACTTGTTAGACCTATTCTGGAATATGCGTCCCAGGTATGGTCCCCATATACCAACGTTGACATAAAATTGTTGGAATCTGTTCAGTCAAAATTTCTGCGTAAATAAGCCTTCCTGAATAGAACACCACTTAGCTTCGACAGTCACGACTACACGGAAATAAAATGTCTGTTTGATATTAGATCCCTTGAGAACAGAAGAAGGATTTTAGATTTGATTTTCTTATATAACATCTTATCAAACACAACGAATTGTCCTTACATTTTATCAAACATTGGTCTACATGTTCCAGGAAGGTCCTTACGCATAAATAGACTTTTTGAGATACCAAATTGTCGAACGTTGATTGCTGAGCATGATCTGTTAAATAGAATTGTGAGATATGGAAATGATATTTGTGCAGACGTCGACTTCTTTAACGTTACATTTACAAAATTTGTGCAATTTTTACGCTCACGATATTGAAGAGTTGCTTTTTTTATTGCATGTCTTATTTCTTTTACACAACTTGTTTTGTTTTCTTTTTGATATTGTGTTCTATTTATTCATATCTGTGATATATAGTGATATACTCAATGAAATTGTGACATGATCTGTCGAGAAAGAGAAATATTTTATAACTATGTATACAAGGGAGCATTCCCGTTGATAATAATAATAATAATAAAAAAAGAATGTTCGATATTCATAAAAATATTTTAAAATAATTTTTGATTGTATAAAATTGAAAAATTGTAAATGATATAAAGCTTAAACGTTAAATGGTCTAATATTTTAAGCACATAAATTTGATTTTGCATAAATTCAAATTGCATAAACGAAGCACGTTATAAAGTCTATTGCGCATAATTGTCAGAAAACATAAACGATAAAATTGATACATTTAGGAACCCATATTATAAAAGTACCGAAAATTCAGAATTTATAATGTTAATTTTTATAATAAAAAACAATAAATATAATAAATTCAACATAACATTTAAATCACATGGATGTACTTAATGAAAAAAATGAAAAATAACATAAATTTGTAAACCATAAATTTCAAAAAATATAATGACTAATGTGCATAAACATAATTTTTCATAATTCCAATTTGCATAAAAATCAAATAACCTCAATTCTAACAACATAAAAAGTGTAACATATAAACATTCACTCATATTAATATTAAACTGCATAGTTATTATTATTCATAAAATCAATTTCGCATAAAATCTGTAATCATAAGACTTATCACTCATAGGTTTCGGAAAGCCTAAGCGGCATCAGACATAATATTAAGAAAACATACAATCAATCAAATCAAATCTTCCGTTATCCTCAATCTCTGATTGGTTTTATGTTTTCTGGGAGATTCCGCAATGGGAATCTCCCACATAAGTTTATGTGGAGATATGTTTTTTCTGTAACAACAAACCAACTTCCTGAAGTTTCAACGCAGTAAGCATAAGTGTGACGATTAAAACCAATGTTATCCCATTCTTTACCGATCAAATAATAAATATCGTTCCTGAATAATAAAATATGACTTAATTTAAAAAATAAATGCTGCAATTCATCTGTACCTCGAAAAATCAAACAACCTGGTTTATATTCCGACTATCAATATTTCAATTGTTAAACAGAATAAACTAAGTCAGTTGACTTCAAAGGAACGTATTTACTAAATGAAACATATTAATATAATGATCCAACAGATATAAATTTATATTCATAATGATTTGCATTTCATTGATTAATGTTTAATTCTGAAACATATTATACGTTATGGTTATTTGATGTTTTGTCAAAACTGACAACAGTACATTTCGGTGGTTTTTACAAATTTTTTCATACGCCAATATAGTTTGGTGTTTAGTTTCAAATCGCATACACCATAAATGTCTCAGTAGACCGGCGATTAACAATAAACTTGCGCAATGCAATAAGAAATAATGCTTTGGTTACAGTTGCTCGTCTGGAAACAATTGGATACGTTTTGTTAAATATGAATGCACAAGATTTTTGATGATTAAAGCACATTCAGATTCAACATTGACACTAAATAATATATCTATTTATTGACGCATTATCAAGAATCACTTCCAAAGTGGATCATCTTCCTCGAAAATATCCTCAATCATCCATGGTAAAAGTAAAACCAAAGTCAACATTTCTGATGCGTACATAGAAAGTTGTCCGTTCGACAAATGTGCTTCTGAAATAGCGGGAAGTTTGTTTTGCTTTTCTGGCCCGTAAGCGAAACCAATAATTTTAGCATTGATGCCGTACAAATAAGTGTTTTTGTACAACTTTGGATTTTTGATAATATGTTCATAACGCAAAGCAAGATCATATCTTAAGGTGCCAAGTAAAGTATCGTGCATTACATCGTACGAAAAATTCTTAAGGACATGAAAATATTCTAATTCGTTGAATATACACAACTCTTCAATGCCCGTTGCGGAAAAATTATTGGTCACAACGTCGGCGTGATAATTTTGTTCGTTTCGCAATAAATTATTTTGAATTTTTGTTGCTGAACGAATTTCATTTATTGGCATCTTACATGTTCTGCATGGATATGTAGCACTGAAGCTCTTTACAAATCCTGACACTCCATTTCGAGCCAAATTATTTTCTAAAAAAATCCCATAGTGAAGTAAACTGTTTTTGTTTTATCTCCTGTAGTGATACACAAACGATTACTTTCCAACGATTTCAATTCTTCTGAAAATGAAATAAAAACTGCTTTGTTACCGGACTAAGTTCGGCTTTTGAATGAAAATAATAATGCAACAAAGATATTTTTTAGCTTTGTCAGAAATTTTTGTGAAAAAAAAGTATTGTAAATTAAGCGGTACCAATTTTATTAGACGACTTATGCGAACCTTGTGGGTTATTTACACTAACATTGTCATAATAAACAAATAGTGGAATGATTAGCTTATTAGAATTTTAAGTTTTATTTTGGTCCATAATGATGCCTAAAAAAAATTTTGAAGAACGTCTGGGGTATCATTTTCGAATTTACTCATGGTCATTTTCGAAAGATGAGAATTTGAACTTCATAACGAATTTTTCAATGATTGACTTGAAGGAACGTTATAACCATGAACAGGTACATGGACGTATTACAGTATTTTAGTTTTTACCTTTCTTAATAATAATTCTTTTCTAATCAAGTACTCCTAGGGTGCAACATAAAAACTTGATTCTGTTAATAATTTTTTTCTCAAGTATTCCGTATCTGCTCTAATAAAAGGTTGATTTAAAATTTCGGATATAACCGTAGTTTGTCTCATCAAAAATGCATTGTTTCGTACGACTGTTGAAATCGATGGATTCAAAATCGGTGTAACAATATTGCTTAAAAATTGCTTAGTTTACACTACTATTTTTTGGACAATTTCGTTTAAAATAGACGGATTACTGCAAAAAAGGACTTAAAAATTTTAACGCTCGAAATTCGAGTATGTTCGCAAAACTTACAAAAATTTCGGACTCATTTTGATAATTCATTTTAACAAAATAAAAGTTAAACACCTAGTTTATTTCTATCGGCGAGGTTTAAATGCAAAGTGAAACACAATAGATGAAGTTTTACAGAGAACGATTTATTGGTGACCAGATCAATAGAAGGTACAAAGCGAACTGAACATTTTAGAATGTAGCTATAAGTTTAGTGAGAAAAACAGTGTTACCAAAAGAAAGGAATGAATATAATCAGGCGCGACAATTGAAATTCCAACACTCCTCCTAAATTACAAAACTGATTATTTATGAAAGAGTTAAGTGAACCATTACAAAAACAAAACAAAGTTAACTTGAATTCAAGCGTTTAGGTGAAGCAAAAATGATCTTTGATTTGACAGTTTAGAAATCTCGTAGACCCAGCCCTCGAACGCATTTTTCGAATTTGGCTCCGGATAGAAGCTTTGTTAAGACTTCAGCCACCATCTCCTCGGTGGGCAGGTACTCAACTGAGCCAAAGATATTGGCTGACACATTTGCGCATTTGCTACAGTATACACCTGTGAGCCATTAGGTCCATTGGCCAGCTGTGGTCCACCCGCGAGTAAAAAGTTGGAAACTCTTCCAGTGTTGAAAATTAAGGTTACTAAACAACCTGTTTATCTAGTGTTGACATCACTGGAGATCTTAGTCTTAGCTAGACCGGACGAATTACCTACATTGTTTCTGAAGAGATGTGCTGACACTATGGCCCCGGGTCAGGCTAGACTCTTCAGGTACTCGTTGGATACGGCGGAACTACCTGACGTCTGAAAGCATGCCCTAGTCACTCCAATTTTTGAATACGGCGACCAGAGACAACCATAAAACTATCGTCCCGTCAGTCTTACAAGTACTAGTTGTAAAGTGCTAGTAAGACTTATTGTGGACAAACTTCTGGAGTTGTCTATGTACCGAAGGGTCATCCCTGACCAGCAACAACGTTCATTTTCGGTTGTTCCATCACGTCGAACCTCCTACTTTGTCTGCATGACTGGACTCAGTTACTCGACGCCGGGAAATCAAACGATGTTGTTTATTTGAATTTTTCAAAAGCTTTCGATAGGGTTACTTACCGTCGACTTTTGAATAAGCTCCAGCATCTGGGTGTCGGTAAACGGCTCTTTAATTGGAACGGTGAATTCTGTTCGATATAATTTTTCAAAACGTAATTGGTGGAGCTGTGTTATTATTTACTATGACTATTCATGTTTTTTCATTTCAAATTCATGTACCTAAGCAGAATGTAGCAAAGAAGTGCCTAAGGAGTTTACCATTTGGGCATTCAGATATTAACTTCACAAATGCATCATCGACTTCATTCGGTTGCAAAAATAACGAGCCGAAAAAAGTTTCAACTAAGGCTGTTTGGGAATGTTTTTCTGGTACAATGATGAAAATCCTAGTTCGTTGGTACGCCGATACCACGATTGCTCAAGATGGAATCTGCACCCTACTATTCAAATGCTAGAAAAACAATGGAGAACAACATTGTGAGCTGCGTTCTCGTAGTCCAAAAGTATAGTTTTCGGCATCAAAATTGTTTGTATTGGAAAAAAATCACCTGTCAAATTCGAAAATCGTTCCCATATGGATCTGAGCTAGGGTCTCTTCATTTTCCACTGAAAATTATTAATTGGTGTTGCACGTCATAATAACCATGTCATTAAAAACATCGCAAAATTTTTCTTCTTTATTCGTAACAATGTCACTATTGAATGAGTTGACAAATCGCTTCTTCGAATGTTTCTGGCAGTGGAAGTAAAATTTTGCGACAATAACGATAAATTATTCAAGGATGTTGTCCACACTTTTATAATTTATGATTAAAATTTCTGTCAATGCTGTGCGAATAATTCTTGATGTTTGATTGCCAATATCTTCTGTTGCTTGTTTTTTGCATTGATTGGCAATGAGTATTGTTTAAATATCAGCATCCGTTTATTTGTCGTGCAAATGCTTTCTAGAAATGCTGACTACTCTGTTTCTCCGTTCGAAGCCTAAAAGTGCATTCTTTTACAATGCACCACTAAGAAATTTCACCACTCTTAAGTAAAGATATTTTTCTAAACTTATGATTTGAATTTCAATAATAATTTCCATGATGATTTGCACAAACCTGTTAATCCATTTAATTTGAAACTAACTGATAGCTTACTTGTACACAAACTCAGAGCAGAGCATCGACCCATTGAATTAAAAGCAAATAATTTTAACTTCATTGCTACGACAGAAACGGTAAATTTGATATTCGAATCGATGAATATGAATAAATTTCTAGCATAAATAATCATGACAGAAATGAAAAAATATAAGAACTGAGTTTTATTACATGTAAAATTATAATAACAAACATGCATTTTTGAACAATGATTATTATTTTGTGGCGTATTTAATATAAATATATTGAACTGGCAACAAAGTTTTACCACTTTATCGAGGTATTCCAAAATACAATACTTGCCACTGTCAAATTTTTGCTCACAAACTTTCCGTTTTTTTTTTTTTTTTGTCACTGCGAAATTATGATTTTTTAGTTGAATAGTTTCCGTAATTTTCGATATAATCTGAATTTAGATTTGCTTCTTCTCATCCTTGACTATTTTTAATCAACACTGAAAAGTCACAATTTCAAACATTATCAAGTAGTATTAAGATTTCAAATATCGTATTTTATAGATTTTATTTGTTTTTTTTTTTCAAGAACAGTTCATGATATTTGACACCGAGAAGAAATTAGAAAATTCTTCAGTGATTTATTCCCACTGTAGAAAACATCGTATAATATGTAAATGATGTTTGCAGTACCTGGAACAAAAATTTCCAACAAAAATTCAGTTAATCTAAAAAAATAACGCAGATTATTGCATTCAATAATTACGAATCAACATTTTCACATTCTCAAGAACTAGAAAGCACCTGGCTCAACATTCTTATCTTTTATATTAAAATTTCTTTTCCAAAACAATGCAGTCGTGTCAGATCAAGAGAACGCATGGATCAACATGCATGTATCATATATCGTTGGATAGGTAATCGAAAGACAAATCAAAAATTATCATCTTATGATGATATGATAATTATGATAGGGGAGACGACCCTAAAGTTGGTCTAGTTTTTTTTGAGTAGATCATAAAATAATCCGAAAGTAATAAAATATTAGTTTCTTTTAGTGTCTAATTAATTACTTTCAGTATCTAGTAAACTTAAAAAACTATTAGGTTAGTTAAATTAAAACTAGAATAATATTAATAATACTAGTA
>JAAMPD010002233.1:48290-62439 GCA_025266255.1 Trissolcus basalis
TTAGATTAAAATCAGAAATGAAAAAATTTTTAATACAAAAAAATGTACACTTTTTTTTTTATTTAGTTGCCATTTTGTACATGAATAAAACTCTTCTAACTTTTTTGTACGAGAAAGTGAATTCATCATTAGTTAATTGAAATTATAAGTAAAATAATAAATTTTATTTTTTCAACAAAAAATAATGAAAATAGGCTGATTTTCATAGAAAATTTACTGAATAACCTCTTGTGGTGATTTTTTAATTAATTAATTAATTAAATCAAATGATTAATTGATATATTTTTTGATTATTAAATTATTTCACTGTATCGTGGCATTTTTATAATTTCATTATTATACATAGAAAGTTATGCAGCTGTTCGAAATATGTATTTGCTCTGAATTTTTCCTCGGGTTTTTCCTGGGAACTTGAACTTTTTTGTCGTTTTCATTTTCATTACTTTATATTTTTAGATTTTTCAAACAAACATGTTTGAACAGCTGACGCAAACATTTCCTTTAAGTTTTATCATCTTTGTTCAGGGCTTAGCGCTTGGAAAGGGTCACTACCTGAAATCATACAATTCGGGTTCAGGTAAGGACCCCACTCCGGAAAACATGTTTTTTCCCACTATTTTCAGAATTTTTGTGCAGTAAGTCCGAAAATTGTATTTCCGGATTCATTCAATTCTAATCTGTTCCTTCATCGCAACTAAGTCCTTGATTGTGCAACGCACTTCCGACCGGTATCAATAGGACTTTATTTGATATAAAATTCAACGAACTTTTCATTTCAACAAACGGTTCATTTCAACCTGTCACCAAACCCCCTTAACTGGTTTTTCCTTACAGCCACAGATATATATTAGAGAATAAGTAATAGAATATTTGAATGTTTTTCTATTATGAAACTCACTTTAACAAAAACTCATAACTTATCGTAATTACAGGCCCAGCTGTCACAATAATTCCTTGGTTACACATTTGTTGAATGACTAGCAAAGACTTTTTTTCACTGTATGTCCAGTCGACCCAATTTGACTTGTAACTAAAATAAAATCAAGCAATATTCAAATATTACTTGGAACAAGTATCGAATTTTAACTTTATATTTTTTTTCATATTAAATTCGAATTTCAAAAATAACGAACCAACTATCTCTCACTTCAGAACCTTGATGAGTCATTTGTTCTCCAAGAGTAGCTATCAACAATGCTAAACCTATCATTGAGCATATTACGATTAATGATTCACTGAGAATTATGTTTTGTTTCATCCTCATCTGAAACTGGATTGATCTACTTTAATCTGAAAAATATAAAAAATTGTTCGAATAATTTTTTTGAACCGAAATTCAACCAATGAAAGCAACACAGACCGTCGTTATACTTTACGATGAGTGTGACATCAGTGATATTATCATCTATCAATAATAAGTTCAAGTAAAATTTAATGGACATAAATACTATATCAAAAATGATTTTTATAATTCACAATTTTATATTCACATTCACCATAAAATATCGCAATGACTCACACCTCTGTCGTTTTTAAAATTGAATTACTTACATTTTTTTTCAAACGATCTTAGATTGCACACTTAATCTAATAGATCAATAATTTAGAAGTATTTCAATAATAATTTGAATGATTTTATTCTTACTGTATAAAGTCCTAACGATAACACTAATACCATCATAGCTAATCCACTAACAAATATTAAACAAAAATATGATTGCATGCAATTGAAGAATCTAAAATTGGCTTATTTGAAGTTATTTTAAAAAATATTTCTGAAAATAAGACGTAAATAATGAATACTTCTAATTACTAACTTGTAAGTCTCTAAGTGTGTATTGAAAAATTCACGCAATTGATTGTAACGGGAGGTTTTTTTGACCAGACTAAAACTTGATAAGATTTTGTTGCCCGTAAATAGTAGCTGATGCCTTTAAAATTCAATCTGATTACAACTAGTTATTATGAAATAAAGTTTTGTAATTTCATATGTGAGAAATTCTGTTATCTCAGGTAAATCTAGGTAACTGTGACAAATATTTTCATACTTGAAATTTCAGAACAGTTAATATAGAAACATAACAGATATTTTTTATATTCTCGTGAATATTGAACTCACGTTGTAAGTTGATCACGAAAATCAAATTGAAGATATATATCTTAATATATATTCATATATATATATATTAAGAAGAAAATTTTTTTTGAAAGTAAAAATTTGAATAATTTTATATGATTTAATGTCATCATTTCCATAGATGTCACAGTTTTTTCGATTAACTAAAGTATACTAATGATAAAATTTGCATATCACCCAAGTAGAGCGAATAGCGCGCAGCTATGTAAACTCAAAACTATACAAGTACTCATAATAACCAAAAAATGTATAGCAACAATATATGATCCGCAAATATTGGCAATGTATGGAAAAGCATATAGATTGATAAAACGAAATTCAATTTGAAATATTAGGTAAAATTCACGTTCATGTTCTGATCGGAAGACCATATTGACTAATAATGACCACACAATACTGGCATTGACTATGGATATAACTGAATAAATAATGACTGAAACAAGCATTATTTTTCCACAACAAGAAATATTAGAATAATATTCAGAAAAATTATTTTTCGTTTATGTACCAGTAAATGAAAATATAATGTTCTTGCTTTTTAACGCAAATTTTTGTAATATTTGTTTGTTAATTTCTGAGTTGAAAGCTTTATTCCAATGCTGTCGTATTGCATCATGACAAATTTTCAACTGACAACGGAAAAAAATATGGTTAGAGAATTGGTAAGAAATCTGAATCGTGTTTGCATTGACCTAGAAATAAGAATTTATAAGTAATTTTTTTAAATATTTCGTTATTTTCTTGTAAATCTACAATTCCTAGAAAAGTGGATGTTCTGAAAATTATATGTGTGTAGGTTGAATTAGAACGATGGACTTAAATAAATCGAAAAAACTTAAAGAAGCTTATACAAGTCAAGTAAAACGTATACTTTCAAAATAATTTGTCTGATTACGAGGAATATTATGATGAATTAATTTTTTTCCGTGAAAATTGAATATGCATAAAAATCTGTCGATATAGAAAAACGGAAACTGAACCCCTATGAAGAACATTCCAAACATGAGAAATAAAATCAACATTCCTGACAAAACATTCGTCATTCTTATGACATAATTAGTGTATATTAAAGCAATATCTAATTCATAAAAAATTTAAATAATAAGTAGATCTGCTATCGAGATCAATAGTTCTCATTAACTGCAAAAACAATAAAAAGATCTAAAAATTTCATGGTCTAGCTCTTGAGGAAGAACCTCAAGGACTATTAGTGACTTAACCAGTGTAGCAAATACAAGGTGAGAATAAAAGTTATAGTTTAAAATTTCTCGGAGACCAAATTAACAGGTTGAAGGCTGTTTAATAGAGCTAAAAAAAGATTACGACGAGATGTGGAAATCCTTAAATAAGGCTAGAAGGGTTACAAAAAGCTATCCATGAAGCCACAAGATGCGGTTGAAGAGCGTATGGAACCAACGTTGAACCAACGTTGGATCAGTTTTGATACAAGGTCAGATTAATGTTGGCGAGTTAACCTTGGCAGTTAGTTAGCAATGTTGAGCTAACGTAGAACCAACGTCTGTAGACTACCGTAAGGAGTTACTGTAAAACCAACTTTGGTCCTACCAACATCAACTTAACATATTTTCTAACGGTATATTAAATTATTTAAGACAACGTAGAAGTTACATTTCTATAGAACGAAATAAATGTCTTCATTAATTTTAATAGAAAATAAGAGCAAACATTACGTTGACACATGAATGTTCATTCTTATTATTTCAAATTTAAAATCATTTTTATAAAGTAATAACTTATTTTAAAGTTTATTTCATCAAATCAATGTTCAAAAAAAATTAATAAATTTTATAAATTCAGAAAATATAAATTTTTATAATTATATAAATGAAAATATTAAAATTACTCTATCATAGAGGTATGAAATATTAATATGTATTCATTATTATGTTATTTTAAACTAACTTAAATTGTCGATAAGTGTGTGGTTCATTTTGATAGCTATGATAGCTATATGATAGCTAAATAGATTTTAATCATTCACAAAATTTCTGAATGATGAATTATCACTACTACAGTACATTTCTATGAAAATTGAATAAATTGTTCTGTGACGGGCAGATATTTGTCCGTCCGTCACATTTTAAATTTTGCACTTCTGCGATACCATCGCACATGCGAACAGTCCTTAGGCCTGTTTTCGTACACCGCGATAAGCAACGCCATCTTTTCCATTCAAACCACGCATGAGTGCACATCGCGCTCTCGACTACCCCGATCAAGAACCAAAAGCCCGAACGTGAATATCATGCTACGGTAACCAACCGGGCCGGAGCCCGGTTCTACGACGAGACGTGATCGTGTAATCAGTGTCCCCGAAGAAGCCACTGAGATGACCAGCTACCTGTCCGGGTTCCCCCAGTCACCGCGGTAGTGTCGTCCTTCTGACATTACCACAAACATGATTCTCCCACTCTCTTTCTCTCTCTCATCCGCGGGATCTGTTCTTTTCTTTTTTTGATTATTGAGCACTAGGCTCATGTAACCTTTATATCGTCCCACTTGAAGACGGTATAATAAACTGTTGTTCTTTTCTAATAAACTGTCTCGTTTTTGACCATACTGATCCCCTGTTTAACCGAACAGTTTTTCTTTTCTTTTCTTTGAGTTTGACGGCTCGCGAGCCGTCGCAGAATTTTCGTTTTCGTTTCATTTGAATTTATTTTTCATTTTCTGAGCCGTAAATAGAACTCACGCCCTGACGGAGCAATCGTGCCCGTCAAGGTCACTGACCTAACTCGTGTTAAGTGGTTGGCCGTTAGCCCAGTACACGGTATAACACCTAGGGCACAGAAATCGATCTCTGGGTAAAGCATCGTGTTACAGTTCGTGTAATAATATGATAATCATTTTTGTTTCATTATTTGAAACAACAACGAAGGCACCTGACGTAATAAGGATGTTGATAAACGAAGTAGAGACAACGTTGGCAAACAATGTAGAAACAACTTTGGCATATAACCTTGGCGAGGTGACACAAGCCAACGCTTACCCAATGTTGGTACGACGTTGTCAACCAACGTCGATACGACTTAACCAACGTTGTGTCGACGTCGTTACGACTGTAATTTTCTGCCTGGGCAGCTTCATAGCTTCCAAAAGATAACCAAACGAATAAGTTAGGACATTTTATTTACAAAAATCCCCATGGACAACGACGAAATTGTTGCAGCTGCAAAACTCTGACTATTTTTTCTAAATGGATAGGATATAAGATTATTATATCCTCACTGATATATAAAAAAAGAAATATGTTTGTTTGTTTGTAAGTGTAAAGAACGCTTAAATGCAACGATATATTTCTGATAAAATTATGAATGGTTATTTTTTACAATCCCAGAATTACCCCAAGAACAAAGGTCTGTTGTGGGACACCTACTGTGACATGGAATAATCTAATTTCGACTTCCGAATCGTAATACAGAACTCAGTTTGTAAAAGGATATTCATTAATCTATGTAGAAAAATTGGCACTCCCAGGTTTTGTAGAGCATTAAAGTGAAATGTCATGTAACACGTTTGTCCCTCTCACACATTTTAGTCACTCTTTGTATAATCATTTTTTCATATTTTATTGCAAAAAATCGCCTTTAGAGTGACCTGGGTATATCATAGAAGAATATTTTGACGAAAATCAATTTTTGTCGCGATCCGTTGCTGAAAAATAAGAAAAAGAGAACTCAACGCACAAAAAAATTTTGTTCCTATTTTTCAACGACAGGTCGCAATAAAAATTTATTTTATTTAAGCTAAAATATTCTTCTACAATATACCAAGGTCACTCTTGAGACGATTCTTTGAGATAAAATATTAAAGTTCGTCGATCGTTTTCGAAAAATTTTTCGTTTAAATTGTTGTCATTGTTGCGCCATTTGTCGCAAACGGAATGAAAGTTCATTGTTACTGTTTTGTAACTGACACTTTGACCTTTGAGTTGAGAAAAAAACTTACTTTTTTGTTGAAAATATTCAAAGTTATGACCGTTTGGAAATGACAATTTTTTATAAATTTTGGGTGGATCGTTAATTGTTGTGCGGAGTGTATAAAACAGCCATAAGTGTGCAAATATTTGATGGATTGCAGAATCGTGAGATTTTGGAACTTGTTCACGAGAGATCCATTTCAACATGATGATTTTTTACGTATTATTCAATTTTAAATTAACAGTTAAGATGGTCAGAATTATAATGTTCAGTAATTTTGATGGAATTGATTATTATCATTTTTACTATAGATGTTTGAGGTGTAGAATTGATTACGGAAACAAAGAATTAAACAAACAGATTTCACATTATTTAACAAGCGTCAAACTAGAAGAATCAATTTTCAGTTTCCCCTTTCGATAAGTACAATATTTCACAGTACGTCCGATTAAAAATACTTTTCTTCACATTCTGTTAAAGCAACATAATATTCAAAAACCAACTTCATATAACCTTTTTTTCCTAAAGTTTTGTTAGAGAAAAAAAGCTCTAAAACAAATTGACAATCGTAAGATTAAAAAGAATTAATATTTCCAATATGATGGATATAATCAGTTTTGTTTGTAAATAGAAGGTAAAAAAATATCTCTTGATGTGAAGCTTTTAATTTTTATTATATCGGCAGAGCCTTACAGTGAGACGATCTATATTCGTTTGTACTTAAACGAAATAGTATGCTCTTGAACAATCGAGAAAAAATTTTTTTCAATTATTAATTAATTAATCATGTAACAATTGATTTACAATATCAAAACAAATTCCAAATTTGAGCAAAAAAATTAAGCATGTGATTAATTTTGCCGACAGTAGTATGCACAATCGATATTACCAGTTTTTCTATTAGTCACAAGCCGAAGATAATGAATCATTTCACTAATACTCTAATGTCGTTTGTACATGTATGAGTCATACATTACATATGTTTCAAAACAAATAAATACCTTTCTTCCACATAATATTCTATGAATTCGCAAGAAAACAACCATTAGACTTATAATCGTGAATGGTAAGTTTGTAGAAACCTCATTAAAATTCCGACGGTGATTAAACAAGTATTCTAGCTGTCAATTATAATCATATTAGTTGATTTGATTTTATTATTATATCTATATGTTTCAATATATTTTAAAGCTTCTCACCTGTCCAGCAACTGTTAATATTCCAACAATGGCCTCATAAATAAAAACTATTAGAATTTCAATAATATTTTGATCTGGCCAAGAACCATTGAATTTGTGAACCAATTTGTAAATTTTGTAATAATGACTGTCAAAGATATCAAATTTTCCGAATTTTACAATTTTCTTATTGAAAGATACATTTTCATTCAACAGTAACATTTTTCCGTATAGAAAAAACTTTGCATCCGGTATCCAGAGAAAAATAAAAAGTTTCTTAAGAATTGTGAAATAATATTAGAAGTTTTTAAGAATGATTGATCGACGAATTGCTGTTGCATTATTTATGTAGCAAAATGCAGTACTATTTCGAATAATTGCTTCATTAATGTCAGAGAAGATTCAGTCTACGACGATAAATGATATTTTATTGATTTATCAAATAGTCTAAACATTATATCAAATAAAGGAGATAATGAAAATTATTTCTTTTGTTACAAAGTCGTTTTAGAATGCTTTTGATATGAATTGTAGTATGTGAATACTTTCATAGAGGGTGAGTTTTATGTCTTGGAACATTTTGAATATCTTCGAAAATTCATGTTGAATCAAGAAACTAGAAAATTGTGACTAATATTGTGTAAAAATTTATTCGAGGATACCAAAATCTTCAAATCCGTAAAATTTATTAAGCTCAGACAATTCACGATTTGAAAGATTCGGACATTCGTCGTCGAAATGATTATTGTTAACAATAGTATTGTTGAAAGTAAATTGTGTCATAGTTACATTTGCATTATTATCATGAATTCATAGTACAATATTCAGTTGTTTTTAGATATTTTGTAAGTAAGCGAACTTATCGATAGCTATTTTACTAGCGCTTCAAAATAGATATACTTTTGATATACTTTTTTGATCTTGACTTTCTCTCGACTAGATATACTCTTTTGATCTTTGTTTTCTTTCTGTTCAAGAATTTGAAGATTCAAGGAATTGAGTCTACCTATCAAATTCAGTCAGAAAAAAGACAGTAAATATTATTGAACATATTAGGGATTTTAGTTTATATTTTCCTCCGACAGCTATTATTTTTGTAAGATAGCGGAGTGTTCTCCTCCGCTACCAGGAGAAGCAAACTCCTGGGTTTGTGCACTAATTGAGCACCGGGTAATGCACTCGTATATAAGCTCGCAGACTAATGGTTCAGCTGCGGCAAAGTTGCCGTATATTCTGTGACGCTGCTTTCTGAGCTGCGTCAAAAAAGAGACACAGTACGTCGTTATCGTTCTCGAAAACCAACAAGAGAACACAAGTCTGGGTCTCGATGAAATTCCTGGTGACTCAGATTTTTAAGATCTAGGTTTAAGTATCGCTATGTTTTAAGTTTATTGAAGTATGTATTTTTTTAAGTAATTTATTGAGGTCTTATTCAAGTAATTTTTGAAGTGATTTATTAAGATTTATTAAAATTTGATTGAGAAATTTTTTTAGTGATTTGAGAAACTTTTGGTAAAGATTCGAATATTTTATTGAGATTTATTGAGTTTTTATTCAGTCTTTTGTGTGAGAACTATTGGGCCTCAGATTGAGTATTGATTAAGTTAGATTGAGCATTTTTTAGTACTTTTGAGTTTTTGAGTTTGTGACTATTGTGTTTTGAGATTTTTGAGTACTGTTTTTTGCGTTTTTTTTTGACGTGACAACGTCTTATAAATCAGTGGATGGTGGAGGTTACACTGGCCATCAGGAAAATGGCGTTATGTTTTAGCGTTACGCTGGGGTAACGCTTCGACGTAACGCTGGCCATCAGGAAAATGGCGTTATGTTTTAGCGTTACGCTGGGGTAACCCTTTGACGTAACGCTGGAAGTAACGCTGGCCATCAGGAAAATGGCGTTATGTTTTAGCGTTACTCAATAGAGAGCTCAATCTGGGTCGATATCGGGATGTTGGTTGTTTGATACTCTTCTCGGTATCGAGCCCAAAAACTCAATCTGGTTTGGTGCGGGGATGTTGACTGTTTGATGCTCTTTTCCGTACCAAGCTCTAAGCCCAGTATCGATAACGGCAACGAGAATTCAAAATTAACATTTGTCGAAGTCGACTTTGAGTTTATTAACAACTGCTGGTAGCACCCGTTCTGCTATCGATACTACAAATATTAGTGAGAATTGTCACTAATTCACTTTTTCAAGTCGAAGATTGTCATTCTAATCCTCGGGCGGACCAGGCAAGTGTTGCACCAACGAGGGACAGAAACCAGAACATCGTGCAGCCTGCACCACTCCAAGGATCGCTCTGCTATCAACTGGAGCACGTCCCGGCTTCCGAACTCTCAATCTGCGAACCATCTCTGTTAGTCAGTCATCAGCCCACAACATCTGTACGACGGTGGAGTCTGCAGCTTGATCGAGTACTACCGCTGATGAGATATCGCCTTTCTGCCGATATCGTTGCCGTTTTGCTGTCTGTTTCTCAACGTGCCCTGCTCCGAACCTCGAAGGCTTTTGGAAATGGCGCCACTCGCCTGTTCGTCGTAGCATGAAAGGGGCACCAACGCTGAGCCAGGAGTCTTACCAGCGGAATCGACAACGCAGAGGCCATCCCAATGGTCCTGTGGATGACCAGCCAACAACAACCAAGGAAGAACGAGAAGAAACGACATCAGAATTCGACTCTGGGAGTCGACAACGGTGAGCAAGAATTCAAAATCGCCGCCGTACTGACTTGACTGCAGCGGTGGGGAACAGAGAAACAGGGAGGTAGCGCGGGACGTTTTGAGATCTCGTTATCGATGACACCTATAAATACGAGGTCCCATCTACGGCCGAAACCATTCGAATTCGGAAATAAAGTACTAATTGCGAACCTGTTTCCGTCTGTGCTTTTTGTTTTCGGATCCTGGCTCAAAGAAAATTGCTTCTCGACCGTATCGTTAGTGAAAATTGATCGAGACCTGACTCTTGCGGTTTCGTATGTGATACTGTGCAACTCTGATTTGGCGAGCTCAAGATCTAGGGTTATATTCCGTTCTGTTTTGCGTTTTCGACAATTGTAAGTCCGTTCCTTATATTTTGTATGATTTTGTAGTTTTCAATAGTAAAGTTTTGTAGAGTCGTTTTTAGTTTAAATAGCTATAAACTTGCTGAGTCACCAGCTTGCACACAAGCCCTAGCATTTTGAGTCTGTATTTCAGTTTTTGAGATCAAGTTTTATTACATCTGACTTGCGATATCGATAAATTAGTTTTTCAAATAAGGCAAACACAATCATTGTAAATTTTGTACTTAAATGGATGCATTTTTTTATTGTAAAATTTGTATCTGAAGATCAGTGTCCGATATCGTTATCGAGACACGTGTTTGCAATCATCATCCTTTTGAATTTCGATTTATCGTTCTTGTATTTTGAGACATGATTTTATTAATTAAGTAACGTATTTTGTATCGTATTCTGGTATTGTTGTATTTTATGAACCAATGAGAGAGCCGGACAATTACTGTATTCTGATATTTAGTGTATTTTGTGTATTTTTGTATTCTTGAAGAATCGTATAATTGAATTGTTATTTCAAATCTGTCCGTGGTGACGAACCGGCTGTTTTATTTTCATTTTGTAACTGGAGGACCATTTTTGTTATAAATAAATTGTAAAACCGGTTCTAACAATTCAGTTTATTTATTTTCGTTTTTGAGATAGTTAATTCCTTATTTTCGATTTTTGCTTGTAATTAACCACTAAATGCAATCCTTGCCTAGTCTTCTGAGTCAGATTCCGTATACAGGACTAACCCTTATGGGATTCTGAGATACCGTTTGTACGTTAAATTTTAAGATCTGTAAGTTAAAGTTTCTTTTAACCGCTTGGGCAGTGGTTTTCGATAGCGATAACATCCCAGGCAGAAACAGCCAACATTTGGACGACTTTACAATTGTTCCAACGTTGGGTCAACGTCGATGAACGTCGTTGGGAGACTACGTTGAACCAACGTCGGATTGTTTGTATAGACAAGGTTGGATCAACGTTGGTGAGTTTACGTTGGCAGCCAGTGTTGGGATAACGTAGAACCAACGTCGGTAGACTGCGTATGGAGCCAACGTTGAACCAACGTCGGATCAGATTTTTATACAAGGTCAGATTAATGCTGGCGAGTTAACGTTGGCAGTCAGTTATTAGCAATGTTGAGCTAACGTAGAACCAACGTCTGTAGACTGCGTGAGGAGTTAACGTAAAACCAACTTTGGTCCTCCCAACATTAACTTAACATTCTTTTCTAACGGTGTTATAAATTATTCAAGACAATGTAGAAGTTAAATTTCTGTAGAAGGGAATTTATATTTTTATAAATTTTAATAGAAAATAAAAGCAACTATTACGTTGACAAATGAATATTTATTTTATTTATTTAAATTTCAAAGTATTGTTATAAGGTAAGTAGACGTGGCGATCGCCTCCTTGATTGGAAGTTAGGTGAGCTTCGAGTCGCCCGAGTCACCTGTCACAAGAGCACACGAGTATCCCGTGTGCCGCACAACCAGTCGCTGGACGAAGTGGGGTGATGCCTGGCGAAGCAGCTCTATATATCCCCTCCTGTCGTTGACTTGCTTTCGGGAAGGGCGCGCAAAGTGGCATTAGCGCCGCCCAGCGATGCGTGAGCGATGCACTGCCGCGTGCTTGTGGGCGATACGCTTCTCTGCGGAGCGGAAGGGACACACAGCTGTCGGCCGTATCGTATGGTGCCAGAAGCCATTAATTAGCAAAATTCCGAACACGGCTTTATTTTAAATTCTTAATTCTGTTGAATCGATTGTTTTAGTTTTATTGAAAGCCATCTTTTATTTCGTGAATTTTCGGCAGCGTCTGCCCAATAATACAATATTTTCATTCTGAGGCTCGTTTAAACTGACCGTTTGAATGAGTTTCATTTTTGCCTTTAGTCACCGTAATTTTGTCCTCAGCGATGTCGGTAACTGAGTTCGCTGGCTCACCTCTTGAGTTAACATGAATTCAAATTCATTTGAGATTATTTCTGTTTTTAATTTTTAGTGCGGAAGTGGGGAAATTTCCGCAATGGGAATATCTCACAATGAATAAGAAAAACAGAAAGTTTGATTAATACAATTATAAAGTTTACACGAAACGCGTCACGAAAACAAAACTATATGCGCCTTGACTTCCAAACCTGGCTCAAGCGTTTCTTCTTCGTATGTGTTGATCGTCACTCCATTAGCTGCAAACAGTTGTTATTTTGTTGGCGAACAAGTAAGTGTGCTAAAAGTACGATAAAGAACTGACAGCCCCCGTGTTGATGAGGAAGTTGCAACCGGTCTTCCGGTCAACAGAACCAAGCGGTATCACCTCGAGGTGCCGCCTTCGATCGCTCTGACTGAAGGCAGGGCATTCAGTTTTTTTGTAGATCCTTGCCGAAGAATTCGCAATTGCGGCGACACTTTCTGTCGTTTTCACCGAACCTCTTGTGGTAGTAGCAAATCCTCGAGTCTAATTCACTGTGGAAGTGACTAGAACTGTTCCTGCGGTACTGGTTTCTTGGCCCGGGACTCTTGGAGCGGGCCTGCGAGGCAGCTGGCCATTTTGACGAGTCAGCGCAGCAACAGTTTCATGAAGCTCTTTGATCTCGTTGAAGCGCTGGCTGGAGACGGTCTCGTTGACGATGAGTAGACAGCATTGATGTTCCGCTGGAAAGTGTCATAGACACGATCAGCTTAAGCCGCCAGCTTAGTCAAATCCTTGGTATCGTACACGGTGACAAGGCTTCTGATGTTCTCCGAAAGCTGCTTAAGAAAGAGAGATCGCAAAACCGGATTGTTTTGCGATCCAGTTGTCGCTAGCATGTCCGCATACACTATGAATCTTGGTGATAAAACTTAGTGTGTTTTATTGAAAGAACTGAAAGCTTTGATTGTCATTTTGTTTGTTCGTAGGGCTTCTGGGGCTAAAGGAATTTTGATCGACATGTTGTGGTCGACGAAGTGATCTCTTCGTTTTTATAACGACACAGTATGTCGCGATAAATTCGAAGAAATTTTGAAATTCATACGGTTCGATCTATCGTCTACGAGATCAAGCCGCTCAGCGCAAGACAAATTCGCTCTGTTTTCCGATGTCTGGAACGTAATTATCTGTAATTGTATTGCATGATACATTCCTGGAACTGACATAACAGTGGATGAGCAACTCTTTTCTACAAAAGCTCAATGCCTATTCACACAATATATAGCTAGCAATCCTGATAAATTTGAGGTTAAAATATGGTTGGCGGTCGACGTAGAATCAAAGTTTGTTTTTCAAAGAATGAATTCCCATTTTTGTGGAAAGACGATGCTCGTTCAATTGATCAGAGTATGTCTGGAAATGTTGTCTTCGTCTATGTGAGCCTTTCCTAAGTGAAGGGCAAAACATAACGATGGACAATTTCTTTACATCTGTAAGTTCAGCTGAGAAGTTAAAGCAACAAAACACGAGTTTAGTTGACGCGATGAATCGTTCGCGAGAAGAGGTACCGGATAAAGTCAAAGGTGCATGTTATCCTCTGTACGATACCAAAGTCCTGAAAATGGGTAACTCTACGTTGACAGTTTACCAGGGTAAAGTTAAAAAACGTTCTTATTTTGAGCTCTGTTCATTCTTCTGTTGACATCGCAAGTATGAATAAAAAACTCCCAGAAACAGTAACTAACTATAATTCAACGAAATTCGGCGTTGATGTGGCTGATCAAATGACGAGATTACATTCAACCAAAAGTGCTTCTTGCAGGTGGCTCGTTAACATGTTTTTCAATTTACTAGATCTAGCGGGTATCAACGCGTGGGTTTTGTACAGTCGACGCACTGGCCAAAAAATTGCTTTTCGAGATTTTCTCTAGAACTTAC
>JAAMPD010002234.1:0-16270 GCA_025266255.1 Trissolcus basalis
CAAAAATAGGAACTTGTTAGATCAGACCCACTGCTATGAAGTGTACAAATAAAAAAAAAAAAAAAAAAAAAAGAAAAAAGAAAGAAAATCAGTGGGACAAAAATTGTTATCCCAAGCGAGCGGTTTTGATCAAATTTCGGGAGCTTAAGGAGCCAGGGGCAGGATGAAATCGTGGGATTAGAAAAACGTGAGTCTTTTGGCATCGACCTGGAGGAGCTTTTGCTGGTCGACGCCTCTCGTTTGAATGGCGGCGCTGGCGAGCCGACCAGCACCTGCGCGTATCGCCGAGGGATCGCAGTTACTTTCGAGCTCGACTCACTGTTCGCTCGGCTCTCGGGCAAGAACGAGGATTTGCGCCATCGGTTTGTTTCCCACGGGCACGCAGGCGCGAGCGCCTCCGTCCGGCTAAGCCTCGCGTCTGTTTTTTTTACCCTCACTCGTGCGTCGTGACTGTTGACGTGCATCGCTGAAAGTGCTGCATGGTCGTTGTCTGAGCTGCACGCCCTGCAGCGCGTTTCCCACTCGGTCGGCCACAGTGTTTTTGTCTAAGTGATTGTACCGGTGCGACGCAACAATGCGATTTGCTTGGCTTTTCTTCGTCGCTGCCACCCTACTTGTCGCAGTCGTCGCGACCAAAACCAAGCGCAGGTTCGACGGCGATTTCGAGTTCGCTGAAGAGGTACGCAACTTTGATTTCAACTCAGCTTTTCCACACGAAACTCAGCCTCGACCACGTCCGACTAATTATCATTCGTACTACTCACAATGTCCAAATCAGACGAGCGATGAGAAAAATGCATTCGTCGTGGCGGTTTTTCCGCCGACAGTATACACGAGTAATGGAATAACCATAAAAGCATCGTGAAATCAGCCAGCGGGGACATTCATGGATTCTCGATTTTTCGTTGCGTGTGATTTTGCAAGCAGCCCCCGCGACGTGATGCAAATCTGAATTTCATTTGTATTCGATTCAAGTTTTTGCCCAGCCTGATGAAAGATTTGATTTCCCCTCCCCAAACAAGTACTATTGGTTTTCAATATTGAAAAATTGTTAAGGAATTAGGGGAATTGCGTTGGTATTTTCAAACACCGGTTTTTGTGGCCTGTGAGTGTTTTGTAAATTTGGATTGTTGTCGAATCTTGACGTTTCTCGTCGGTTAGAAAATTGTTTTGGGGTTGAAAATTTCGACGCTCCCGCATATGCGACCAGAAGGTTCAGACTGAATGAAACTGCTTGGAAATTAAGAGCAACTGATTTTACACTTTCGACCACTGGAATAATTACATCCGGCAAAGAATGAGCATAAATAAATTTACATGACCAGGGAAAATCAGAATTCATTACTCTCGCCGACTAACTTACACGTCGGCAAACATTCCGTTCGAAATAATAATCAAGATCCTTTTCATATTTAAATTTCAAATGTGAATTCAAAATTTATTCGGCCATTTTAGAGGTACAGTCATTAGGACGCTCGTACAAATTTGTACGGATTGTCCGTGTATAATCACCAGTAATGCCTGATTTCGGAACAGACTTCTTTCCATCGCTTATTTCCATTATTTCTTTTTTTTTTGCAGAATTAAAAAACTTGCTCGCAAGGTCATATCTAGGTCAAACAACTGGTGCTTTGGAAATAATGAACGTCACATCGGCAGGAATCAATTTCTGTCTTCGCAAAATATGCCAGTCATGTTTTTCTTGCGCAATTTTTTGTTCGCGCGATTTTTTTTATATTCCACTTCTTGTCTGGTATTCTGTCAAAATGTCACATTTCAGTCAGAGCCATGAAATATTTATCAAATATTTATACTCGCGAGAGGGAACGCGGATTCCTAATTATCACTCGGTTATTCGGTTCAATTTATTGAAATAATTCGAGATGATACATTTCTGCGGGAGTAACAAAGATTAATTCAAGTAGCAATTTATTAATACCGGAAATTCTGCTTGCGACGATTCAATTTGCAATTAATCTTTCCATAACTCGTGAAAATACATCATGTGAAGATTGATGAGTTTCTCTCGTATCATTGTATAGTTGCATGTTACAAATGAGTAAAAACTTTTGACTCAAAAGTCTTGTCGCTACTTCGGTGTTCGCTCCAAGTTTCACGATGGAAATTATTCCTGTGTCTCTGTCATTAATGGATTATTAACGAATGATAACTCGTCCCCGAGGCGTTTCTTGATTAATTAGCCTTGTTTTTAAATGTTGAATTGTGTTTTTCCTTAATTCACTGATAAAATTATTCAAAACTGATATCTGAAGAAAGAGATGGATGGGTCATTTTGATATATACATTACCATTCATGTAATACAGAATAATGCAAGTTTGATTATTAATATTTATCTAACATTCATTAATCTAAATTCATTTATTTTATATTTCATTCATTTTGATACAATTTTTATATTTCACCAATTTTGATTGTTTACAATTTCAAAAAATTTTTTGTTTTTATAATTCAAAATAAATAGGGACGTTACTAGTTAAGATAGTGGCATTTATTTTCTACAGTTATATCAGGTTGTTTTAACTTCACATGTAAAATTATACAACAAATTTACTTAATTAATTTTTTTGTTCTGAACTCTTAGTTAATGAGCTTTCATTATAAATGAAATATATTTCAAAATCTGTTACATTTTGTTGCATTAATGAATGAATGAAAATGTTGTTAATAAGTACAACTGTCTTGTTAAATTTAAAGAACAAATTTATTCCGGTGTTGCAGAATCAGCTTTTTCAATCACAAGAAAAAATTGGACATTTTCACAATTAATATTGCTATTAATTTGTACTTTATATCTTTATGAAGTTATTATATCTTTTTCTTTTAAATCTATGTTTCTTTCTTTATTATTGATTAGTTTTAACTTGAAATAATTTTTAAAACAAGTCAAACAACATATCCATTTTTTAAGGTGAATTTATTCATAGTCTTTGGATTGGTAAACATTTTTCTAAAAATAATATAGACATTCAGAGTCAATAAAAAATTGTACAAAATTACGTAATATCACAAAGCTTTGTTACTGCGAATAAAAATTATCAAAGATTAAATGTTCATTTTGAGGTAAAAATGAACCCGTTCGTCCTTCCAGTTTTAAAAAGGGAATGGATTTTCAACAGGCGTTTTTTCATTTTTATCTTGAAAATTTAGCTTTCATAGAACTGAAAAAACGCGACCCATAAAGTTGAGACAACTTTTGAATAACAATTTCGTGCAAACTAATAATCGATATTTTGCGAGAACAAATCTGAATGATTGTTTGGAAGGATGTTTCGTGATCAAACAGAAGTATTTTTAAAATATTCGCTTCGTTTATTGTCAATTATTCTGGATCGAGGGACGATCTCACTTAGCATGAATTAAAAATTAAAAATTAAAAACAGAGGGTCGCGTCATGTCCGTGAGGGACCACGCAATTTATCTTGTATGCAAATAAGCCGCGGAATCTTTGAGATTGAGAAAGATTGCTGGTTTAATAAATAACCGCTCCGCAGTAGACTTGAATAATTGATTCATTGTACGTTGCGAAAATTTTGCGTCATTAATATCAGCACGTCCGTCATTTTTAATCCCTATCGCAATAGTTATAATGATTGTGTACACGAGCGCGTTAAATGGAACATTATGTGCCGATGATCCGGCAGTGCACAAAGGTGCACAAAATCATTAAAAGTGCCTTTGTAAAGTGGAAAAATTTTCAATCAGGTAATTTTAATTACAACACAAAAAAATCGGTCTCTGTTGGCCTAACCCTTTGAATTCTTGACAATTCATTAATTCTTTTTCTTTCTCTCTCTTCAAAGTCTGAATTTCATTTTAAAACGTCAAACAAACAAAAAATGGAAAAAAATAATGATAATAAAAAAGGACAAAAAAGAAGAAAAAACGAAAAAAACAGCATTTTTCTGGACAAAATGTAATTAAACTTTTATTTACAACGTTGCGTCTGTCCACTATTCGCAACCTAGTGTTATACGGAACAAAAACGATGCATTCATTAAATCATATTAAACGTGAGTGATATAACAATTACATTGTCAAGAGTTTTCAATACTTGGCCTACATTTTTGTAGTGTGTGAGAAAATACTCGACATTGCAGCATTCATGTCACAGCGCACAGGGGCTTTTGTGAATTAAAATCCAAACAAACAAGCAAGCTCAAAACGATGTCAAAATTGACTTTTGTTGTATTACGAAATTTCCACTTGCCAAGACAGAGAGAGCACGTCACCGAAGACTCGCCACATACGAGCGAGAGATATATTTTCGGCTCTCGCACGGTAATGAGATCTTTGAGCTTAATCCATACATTATTATACTAATTAGGTTTTCATTAAAAGCTTTTGAACCTAATGGCACTGCAACGAAGAAACGACTTATTCATTTATACTCTGACGAACTTTTTATCTGTAAAAGGTTTTCTTCGATACAAAAGACTGTCATCTTGTCGGATGATTTCCCAGTAATGTCTTTTTTTAACTTCATCTCATTTATTAGCCCTATTAAGAGCAACATTTGGTGCGGAAAGAAGCACAATCTACATTTTCAAATTTGCCAATTTACACATTCAAAATCAAACCCAAACAAAAAAACTTATACATGTTTCACATATATGTTTGAATATAACCATACATATCAACTATACATGATTGCATATGAAAAAATTATGACTACATCTATACTGTCATACGTGTGAGCATACATGTACCATATATGTAGCCATTTATATTATATTTCTACATATATGAAATTTTTGCCTGGGAAATTGTTATCTTCGTTATATAAAATTTGTTACAAAGTCGTTACTATTTTTTGGAATAAAAATATGAGAAAAAATGATGATAGTACCAGAATGAAATATTTATTGATCGAAAAGGTCATATAGAAGGTATACTCAATATTCAGCGGTTGACTGACGCAATATTTACCTACATCACTTGAATACCTTGATTTTGTATAATTTAATTTGACGAAATTAATAACATAATACAAATGAGAGCTTTCGAACGATCGAGTTTTTCAATTGATTGTAATATTAGTTTGTGAGTTGAAGCTGTTGTTTCCACTTTGGTGTGTACAAAAGTGGTTACAAAATTAAGTGCATTCGAAATATGATTGTCAAGTCTAATTGAGAGATAAACATATATATACATATATTTTCACTGGGCATCAAAAAGAAAGGCGATAAAAAATATAGTTAGCCGTTGATTTAAACGAGCGTAGCGAATATTAATATAAATATTTCATACGGCTGATTCATTGGCTCAGCTTTCGTTTGCAAAACGATGTTCAACCCGGCGTGTTTGGCTTCCATAAACTCCACTCCTGGATAATATATCGGCACGAGGAACATTTCGTTTCGAATTGGTCCGATTTCGCAGATGCTTTGCTCTCATTAACAATCATTTGAAAGTCATTGTGCATGTATTTGGCAACAGCCAAGATAATGGAAAAATAAATATTCAATCCGAATCACTTATCTATGCAAACACTTTTTCTCGTTTTTTTTTACCCTCTAACAAAACAATCGCAGTTTCTATCGAATCGATAATTCTAAAACTGTGTTTGTTTTGAGATAACTTTGGAAAAATGTCCTTTCACGAGTAACGTTCTGGGAAGCGTATGAAAATCCGTCGTGAAAAAAAAGGGACTGAAAATAATCGTCAAAATCACGTACAACTGTTTATCGAAAACTCAGTTGGAAATAATCTGTTATACGTGTATTCGCAAGTTTTTGCTCTGCCTATAATAACGCTGACAAAGAGCAGTGAAAAAAAAAAAGTTATGCGGGCGAGTCCAGAGAAAAGTTTTGCGTCTCTGGTAAGAACCGTCAATAACAAAAAAATGTAGTAAAACGATTATAAAACTCGGTCGTACGAAACATCGTGAAATTCTTTTGATTTGAATGCACTTCCTTTTGACACTGCCGGAATGCACGCAAATCAAAAGAATTCTCTCTCTCGCTTAAAGAAAAAGAGCCTCTTGCGTGAGTGCATTCGGTTTTCACTGGCGTATCAGCGTCTCGGATTCGTCCGCGGTTTTAAAATGCGCATATTCGACAAAAGGTGTGCGACGCAAAAACAAACACATTGATCGGCATTATCGGTATTCACTTTCACCTCAGAGCGTTTTGTACAAATAATCAGCTTTTTTGTCAGAATCACGTTTTTGTTAAAAGGAATTGAATTTCTGTAGTTCCATCCGTCCAGCTATATCTCGTTCAGTCGCAATTTTTTTATAATAAAATATAATAATTATTACGTCAAATATCGTTTTTGTTTGCATGTTTCTTTAATATTTACAACGTATTTGTTGTCAATTTCATCAACAGAGACATGTGTACTTTTTAAATTGAATATTGAAAATCTGAATTCCGACAACATTCTTATTTTACTAAATTTCATCAAATGTTTTTTAATTATTTTACTTTAACAATTTTTACCAAGTTTTTTTTTTGTTTTTGTTTGTTTGTTGTCGATTTTTACTTTGTTTGTGTTTTTGTTTATATGCTTTGTATCGACCTTTGGTCGGTTTTGTTATTTATATTTGCCATAATTTTATCGAGAAATCCGCTTTGAAAATGCATCCTTTTAGATTTCTTCCATAAACATGCAGAAACAATCTGCATACAAAATGCTGGCCGAGACTACATCAAAGATGTGTTTCTAAGTACCCGGTCGCTATCACACAGGCTTCATCAATCATGCCTGCCTCTTTTTTTCGGAAATTATACTCTCACAACCAAATTCTTTGCACATCTTTGGAAAAATTTGTTACTCGCAACATATACATTTGTTTTATCTTGCTTCATGCACGATTTAACGTTGTAACTTATTACCGAAATAAACGCACCAAAACAGAATAAGAAAATACACTAGACCGTTCCATATCTTTCAATAATTTATTCCTCCCGCTATGATTAACTGCACGTTTATAAATTTCTTCCTCCCCCCCCCCCTTCTTAAAACAAAGTTCGAAAATGTGTTAACACATGAACATTTTCGATTCGCAAAAAAACGGGAAATAACTTTGAGAGCTGAACAAAAAAAAGAAATTGGAAAAATTGTTCAAATTGTAATAAATTATGCATCTAATTTGATATCACGTTTTCGCACGCTATTCTTTTGTACAATAAATTGTATTTCAAGTTGAAACTGGGGCTATGCATTTTACGAGAAATTGCGAAAGACGACTTTTTCCCATAAATTTTGTTAAAATCATTGTACAGATCAAAGGTTGTACAGACTGTTCTAAAGCTTTTTCCCATTGTGCACTTTTATGCCTCAAGGAATGACAGGATAGCACCACATGCTGCGCTTTATGTCATTTCGAGTCAGATATTAAATCGATGCTGGAATTGCAAATGTTTTCTCTTCCCAATTTGTACCGTTCGAAGACTTAATTTCTGCGTCTTTTTTTTTTATCATTCCTTGAAATTACTCAGCGAAAAAATACCAAGGAGTATTTTTAATGCTTTTAAAACGAATATAAACAGATCCAAGTAAATAACAAAGTTGTGCGCAGCGGAAGCAATCTGGAAACAGCGATAAACCGCAGAAACACTACTATTTGATTCCATTACGCATTTCGTTGTAACTAAATAGAGTTGTTATTAGGATTCAAAAGGTTCCAATGAAACCGAGATAGTCATCACAATAACCATAATGGTAGTAATACATGACACAAATAGCTGCTTCACGCGGAAGAATACTTTTTTTTTAATCTATTAGCATGATTAATTAATGAGGTACAATACGTATTGATTCATGCGCTGACAATTTCATGTCCAGAAACATTAAACTGATTTAACAATCTCAAAATGAAACAATGATTTACTTTGAATCACTTGAACTAATCAATTGAACGAAAGTTCAATATTTATTTTTCGTAAGTCTAAATTTACGTTGCTGATTGGTACCAATATGGCTGACACACTTAAAATAAAATTGGCCTATTTATAAAATAAAAAGTCCTTTAACTTCTGTAACCTTGATGTTATATAAAGAAAAGTAGAAACCAGAAAGTGTTTGTTTTTCTTTTGTAATTGTAATGATAATAAGTAAGTAGGTGTTAATAAAATGTAAACATTGTATGTTTGTTTTTGTTGTAATGATTATGTATAATATATATAATATAATATAATAATAAAAATAAGGTTCCAATCAATGTACAAAAAGTACGATAAATTGAACATAGGTAAGTGTATTTCTGAATGAATAGATTAAAAAACGACGAACTTCTGAAACGTGTCATTGTATTAAATATAATAAAGGTTTGAGAAAAGATATATATCATACAATTTTATTTGAATTTTTGATCAAAACTGAATAGAAGCTGTTCATTTTGCAGATAAAACAAAATTTGACATTTGATGTCCGATAATCGATCTATTTTTTATTGATACCAATTACGTGCTTTGCTCGGACGTATGCCTGTCTTCTTATATCTCCGTTAATTATCTAATGAAAAGTTTATGTAATGGATGAAACTGAACCGAAAAATACCGGTTTAATTATTTAGTGTGAAAATAAGAATTTGTAGAATTAAAAACAATCATTTAAAAAGAAAACAACATCAAGTGTTTGAATGTAGTTTTGTATTGAGATAAATATATTTTTACCATGACGATGAACAAGTTTTTCATTGATTTTTATAACAAATTTTTTAGTTTTATAATTTAAAACTGAAAAGTTTGTGGGGATTTTGCTCGCAAGCGACTTTAATTTTTATTTCTAAACTATGCAGAATTTCTGAACGAAGATATTATTAGATGGAATTTCGATAAAATTATTTTTAGCAAAGTTATCAACAAAAATGTAAGCAACATTTTTTGAAAAATAAACTTTTCCGTACTTTTTTGATAAATTTACTTTTTGTCTATTAAATATTTCAAAAATTTGACAAAAACAATTTGATGTTTTGTTTTGACAGATAGTTATTTTTCCAGTTTCAATTAAAAACATTTTAGTTTTTTTTTAACTTGAAGTGTCAAAACAACTGGAAACACCCTGTATCATTTATACATAAGGATGAAAAATTAAAAAGTTGAACGTGTCATTTGAAAAACTAAAATGCGCCATTTTTGTTAACGTAACGAAAATTCGTAGAAGCACTTTTCATGCGAAAAAAGGGAACGTCCAAATTTATGCGAAATGACTAAAGCGAAACAAATGATCAAACACGAAAATTAGAAAGAGGAATAAAAGTTGGATGCAATTACAAAAGTTGGCAGAAGGGCCGTCCGACAATGGGCGCCATTCACATTTTGCAAAGGGCAAAAAATTACGCCGCTCGTAATTAAACACGAAATAAATGATTGCGTGTTAAACGTATGTATCGCGAACTTTTGGCTACGCGACCGAATGTAGAGTCGTGTGTCACATTTAATGTACACTTTTGCGCGTGTGTTGGCCGTACAGGTGTTTAATCGATTGAGCTCTGACAAGGATGCTACATATAAATAGCGTACAAAATACAAAATGCATTCAACATTTTACATATGTTACGTCCGTGATTGCGTACACGGTACCTGCCACTGAATTTTCTCAAGAAAATTTTTTGATAAATGCTGACAGAGATAACACCAAAGAATTCGAATCAGACAAAGCAACAGGAAATGTCTTATAAATTTCCCTCTAATATCGCTGTTTATATGTGCCATAAGCATATTTTTCTTTCAAATGCAAAAATGAAATTATTGACTCGATCCGAGTTATTTACCATCGAGCAATATTTTGAGGTTAGATATATCTCGGCCATCTAAATAAAATGCACAAATTTGCATTTTTATCTACGAATTTTTGACATACACAACCGTTTGTTGAAATTGTGTTCAGATTTATTCGAAAATTCATATTAAAAATAACCGATATCAGTGTGTCTGCATGTAGTGAATATTAGTTTGATGAACAAATTTCTCGAACACCAGTTACAGCACATCCAATATCAAAATTATTTGCAGCTAATCAATTGTGAAACGAGATTACACAAAATATTATCTGCTGGGATGGTCGAATGAGTATCGTCGGCATTTATATATACTCACCTGAAATTTAATTTGATTGTATGTAAAGGATCCGGGGGGAAGCCCCGAAAACATTTTGCGTGGAAAAAGAAAGTTTCACGCCGGTGTATATGGCACGACTTTCATCACGTTGTCGACAGATGGTGCCAATTTCATGTTCTTTGCACCCGCCGACACAGCGACCAAACAAACTACTATATTTTCGTCGCACAATATCTCCTTAAAAAAAGATTCTCGCTCGTTTTAATATCTCTCTTTTGCGGGAATCATTTACAAGCGAGATGAGAGAGGAGTCTTAAGAAATTTTGTTTGCGGTACGAAAAAGCGGCCCCCGCAAATTCAATGTCCGCGTCATTCGCATTCGCACAATCGTGAATTTAAATTATATATTTTTTCCTCGCGTGATGATATTTTATTGCACGCAACTTCTCGTTTCAGTTGATAAAAAGACGCTCTCCGGTGTTTGCTTTTCAAGCGACTTGTGTAACTCATTATCTTGAAGGTCTCGGTGGAATAGCTTCGAGATTTTCGCGATGTTTCATTTTGCGATTTATTTGTTGGCCGACAAGAAAAGCGACGGGTAATGAAGGAAATTAAAAAAGAGGGAAAGAGAGAGAGAGCGAGAGAGACGATCCATGATGCGGCAACATTCATACGAAAAACGAATTCATCCTGGATGTTCTATGTAAAAGAGCTTGCGAGGGTCGAAGTGTGCTCCGGCCTCAGAAGGGGTCGAGTTGTTTGCTATCGATCGTTCCGCCGCAGCACCGCATTTCTACACGAAACGTGTTTTCCGCGTTTTCAATACCTGACCTTGTCCCTTTATCTATACATCCACAAGACCTCATGTCTTCCTACTGCTTTCAGCTTCGATCATTTTTGTAATGCCTAATTGATTATACTTTTTTATACGTTCATAACTTTGCATCCGTTAATTAGTTCAATTTGAATTTTTAGAATAAATTTATTTTTATTTAACAAATTTTAAATTGTATTGTACTTCGGATTAGGTAATATTATATTAAACACACGTTAAAATCAATTTCAATTGATGTATAATTTAATTAAAACTAGTATATTTTATAAATCTATGTCATAATAAAAAAATGAGAGATTCCAAACTCCGCCGAAAACTTCGCCTGATAACAATAATAGTTAGGTAAACTCCGCCGATATAAAAATCGTATTCAAAACTCCGCCGAAATAAAAATCATAATTAAAATAATACGAAGTAAACTCCGCCGAAAAAAATATTCTTTTTCACTTAAAAAAAGAGATGGGATCACCTGGGGTGATTGTGACACATGGGATAAAGTTTTACGCCAAAAAAATGGAAACCATATTTTGTTTATCTTTTGCAATTAAATTTTAATATGTATATATAATATATACTGCAAATATTTTTTGTTATGTTAATTATTTTTGTTTTGTTATATTTTCAAAATATTTTCTTCGGGAGGGTATTGTCTCTAAAAAAATTATAGTTCATAATTAAACATGAGGTGTCTACACAACGTAGTGATCTTTCACTCTAAATTATTGGATTGTTATACACGAATGGGCGTATTTATAAATATTGTATAGGTTATACGTTAGCTCTAACATGAAAGAAACTATATGCTTATCTTAGATAACGACCTATAGTGATTTGTTACAATTATTTAACGACAATGATTTATTACAAAAATGTTACATCTCTATTATTCTGTTTGAAAGTTGAACATCTCCATGTGAAATTCAGAAAAGAACATTGTTCTCCGGATCTTCCGTGTGTTACTTGTAATACCACTTTGTTATAATCGCATAAACTATTGATTTTAAATTTCCGCTTTATCCTCGTGATAAAATTTCCAATTAAGCTCCAAATTTACCATTATATTCATCTCCATTGAGGTTCATTCATGGCAAATTTTAATAAACTTCAATTCTTTAGTAGCGTACATGATAGCACATGACATTTTACCGAAAATTGCATTTTCTGATACTTCTCGTTAAAATGGTTTAATGCCCTGAATAAATAAGTTTTGCCTATCGATGGAAACGTTCTCAATGAATTTTTTTTCGATACTCTTTTTAAGAATTTATTAATTTGTCATAAGTGCAGAAATTGTGCAGACATAACCCTGAAGTTAGTTTCAAGATCGATTTTCTAGATCTGGCAAAGTTTTGCTAACCGATGGCCGTTCCTAAATGTAATGAATTTCCTAACAGAAGCCGTCTCTGTTAAAATGTTCCAAAAATTTTTTTCAATAAAATCAATTATTAATAACAAATTAATGATGAATTCATTATTCATTTTCCGGTTCGCAATATTCGTTGGGTTATAGAATGAATATTTAAATTAAACTTGAATTACAAATTTAACAAAACGGTTCAATTTTGATTTTATAAATTGAATGTTAATAAAACAATTTTCAACTAATTAAATCAAATTAAACCACAAAATTCATTAAATAAAAGTCTAAACTGAAAATTATAAACGCGAATATATATTCAAAAATTAAAAGTCAAAAAGTACTGCAATTCACAGCTGAGAAGAGACAGAGTTAATTTTGCTGGCCCTGGTCAAATTCATCACATTCCCCATAGACAATTATTCAACCAAGAGTTGATGACTTTAAGCAGTTAATGATAAATTGCTTTTGAAGTCAAACACAAAAGTTTTTATACAAATGAAATTTCTTGTAATGTTAAAGCTCGGCAGAAGTAATAAGAATGGTTTTTGTGTCGTGAGTATTCGACTGGGAACTCGAATGAAAAATAATTGTATACAACGAATTGCTTTGTGAAAGTACCCATGCGAACTTTTCTTCAATGTCTTAAGAAAATCTTGAAAATTTGTTCTCTCATTTTAAATCAAGTGACTCGTGTTATCACATTTTGAACACCCAATTATATGTAATTTTGTGCCAAGTGAATAAACATTCAAGTAGACTGAGCATTTCGATATGTAATAGAATGAACGAAAAAAATTGAACGTAAAATGGTCCGAGCGGACGAATTTATCGACGTTATTATCGTTCGCATTAAATTCGACCCTGCTTACTGCATTAAATATTACACTCATTAGTACATTTTATAGAGCCCGATTAAACTTTACGTTTACGTCACAGTGACGCAAATTTTATACAAATTTAAAAGCTTTTCAGCAATTTAATTGCGTCATTAGAACGTCGTTAAAAGTGTCTTAATCTAATTAATAGCAACCCAATGAAAATGACGCTTTTTGTAAACCGGCCGATAGGATTACAAAAACGTTTTTTGGTTCAGTAGATTTTTTTTCTTTTTTCAGATTATCCGATACCACATGACGAGTTTCAAAAATAAATAAACAATTTGATACAAAAATTGTAATTGGTTTCAAAAGCTTCAATCAAACTTTGTTCCGTCGATAACATGAATCGCTTATTTGTACATCAATATTTTGTTTTCGCTTAAAACATTTCTTTTAATTATGAAACAGAATAAACAATGAATGGAATAATTCGATGAAAAAATCAACGCTCGTATTGAAAATCAATGACAAAATAGTCGGTGGGAGATTGTTACTTTAATTTGAAAAATAAATGTGTCCTGATGGTAATTGTAAGCTCCGCTTTGGATGCGTTCAACATTTTAATTTTTCACATCAACGAAATAATTTGGCATGCTTTTTCATTTCATTTCGACGAGTTTAAATGACTTGAGAATACCTTCTCGAGGCAGCAAAGTTACATAAAGATTGTACGTGTTTTGTACGACAATTTTTCGCGTCATAATTACCACACCTATTCTCATTAATAAATTATTTTTTTCTTTAATTTAACGAATTCTCAAAATTCTGCTGCATGTTATCGGAATATTTATTATAATTTTCTAATTAAAGATTATAAACTATTGACAAATTAATAAAATTATAATTGTTGGCAGGATATGGTTCTTATTACGAGAATAAATTTTCACATTTATAATTTATTCAATTATTTGTTACAATTTAATATACATATATAATTTCTTAACACATATATCATTTACACCCTGAATTTATTCAACGTATTTTATCGACAATCATTTGAACTATATTCTCGGGGGGTCTCGACCGTGTGTATAATGGTCACTTGTGTGACAACACGTATCTCACATATTCGTAGCCACTCAACTCAAGGTCTCAGTGACTAAAAACTGTCACCTCGTTTCAAGGGTTTTAAGGGGTACCAAGTGTTTGTTATAACAGCTGAGTTCTGACTAATTTTTTCACAGGCTTTCTCGTTGAAAGAAAATTGGGAATTGCATTGTTTTTTTTTAGAATGAAGGAAAACCTCTCAAGAGCAGAGAATTAAATCGAGATGTTGCCATGTTTATGCTATCGAGCGTCCCGGATTAAAAAAAGCCGGCGTCCCAGACTGGACAATCAGATCAAAATGCAGGAAAAAAGTTCATGTGATAAATCATAGTATATAATGCAAGTTTCTTTTTTGCAGGCTTATCGGTTGAGGTTTGATGTTTATCTATGGCGAGTCCCCTTTTTCTCATTGTTTAAAAATGTTGGTTTCTTTTTTCTTGAATCGTTCATTTATTCCAAGCCCTTTTAATCTAAATTGATTTCACATCAATGAAACATAAATCCACGCTTTTTCTTTTAATTCGTATAATTATATTTGATTGTAAATAAGTAGCGAAGAAAGGGTACGCGATTGCGAGATTTGATCTTCGAAATAGAAAGGCTAAATTGATATTTTGCGAATTCGGCTGCGATAAATTGCTGCCGCGCCGACGAGGTCTGAGATAATGGAGGCAAAATTTGAATTTGTTAACGAGAGCGAAAGTAATTTTACGACACAAAAGAACGAAGGGAAACCCGGTAAGGGGAGATAGCGACGCGGCTGCTCGCATGGTACCATTCATTTCCTCGTTTTTGCAGCCAGACGAAGGCGCCGTCAACGTCAACACTGACGACACGATTCTCTCTCGGACTGCTGGTGTTCTGTGCATGAATATTTGAAAGCTAGCAGCAAAAATTGAATGGCTCGATCAAAGCGCAACTACCACCGGCAAATTGACCTTACGTCGGATGGTTCACGTTTTCCACCGGTCCTTGATAACGGAATCTTCCGTCCTGCGGCTATTTGGTTTGACTCGTGCGTAGCTATCCGCCTGGCTCATTTCGACCCCATCGCAGTCTCACTTTTCACTCACCCGAAAATGATTAAGCTCACAACTTCGTCAGTCCTTCGTCATTTTCCATTTCGCTTTACTCGTTCACGAATACGTTTCGCTAATATTCCGTTACTCCACTCAATTTACGTCAGTGCCGTTCAGAGGCTACCGCTTTTTTTTTGCCATCGGGGTCAGTGCATTTACAGAACGTATTTCGGAAATTTTTGTCTAATCATCTTAGTAAGCTAGTTGTACCTATTATCAACATTTGCACTTATTATTGACAATTCAAATTACATACACTGAAAAAAGTACCAGTTGAGTGGGTAAAATACAAATGATCAAATTTGACTGCTATTTTGATGAAACACTGAAAAAATGATATTGTTATGCTGAGTACAATTTATGTTGTATAAAAAAAATAAAATCTTAGTTGTGAATTAAATTTGATATGGTATGGAAGGTTGGTTTGTTTACAAATATAAATCGGAATCTGACGGCAATAGGAACTATTCTTTTCACAAAACAAAATACATCATAATATTCTTTGAAATTTTTAAAATATCTTGATATATTTTGTTTTATGTAAACATTTATTGTAGTGACACTACATCCTGATTCGTTTTTGTAAACAAAGCTGACTTTTCAAACTGCGGGTTTTACCGACATTACATCAGAATTCATGATTGAAATTTTCTGTGTTATTTTGCATATTACTAAATGAAAAACTGCATTTTCACATTGAAATGTTGACGAATAATGTCAGAAATCAGAAAATTATTTTTACAGTAAATTACGATTCAAAATCTCAACTTCCGGTTTCTTTCATTGAAACATTTTTTGATGAAGTGTCTGAAAGTTAATACAGTTTGAAAAATGCTTATATATTTTTTTCAGGGGATGCTTATTTTTGTGTGGAGTGTATTTTAACTATTTACACTTTTAACTACTTTAATTTTAACATACACTGATAGAAATCTGGCGCAATTATTGTAGGAAAATTAACTATCGAAAAACGCAAGCGCCCACTTGCAATTTTGGTAAAAACTCCGCCCATTTGTTATAGGTGTACGAATTTACAGTTGTGTGC
>JAAMPD010002234.1:16287-30789 GCA_025266255.1 Trissolcus basalis
ACTAAATTTTTTTGAGCCTTTTTGTGGATTTGCTTGAAGTTCGCTCAAAAAAACGAAATTTCAGGCTGCACGCAACGGTGAGTCCAAAAAATCAATTTTAATTTTCAGAACTTTGGCCGCCTGAATCGAGAATTCATAAGTTTTTTTTTTGGCTAAAATTCAGGATTTTAAAAGTTTTTTACTGAATTTTTCTAGGCGATTTTGTAGATTTGCTTCACGGAAAGAAAAATCAAGGGAGAATAGTTAGACATTTCACACTTTAATTCTTTTAGTTTTTAATGTGTTATTAAACTAAAAATATAACCTTTTAAATGCATGAATTTTAAGACTTTATTTCTTTGACATGATTCAAATAATAAAAGTATAAAGAATTAGGACATATAACATTGTACATATGAGAAAAAAAGGTGAAAACAGTCCTATAGTAGTTTGCTTACATATACAGTTTTAATTTCTCGAGACCCACGGTATTATCCCTTGAGTCTCGAGTTTTAGACAATCTAGATTTTTACAATCGCGTCAAGTTCTAATGTAATGCGTGTGCGCATGCGCGCGATAAATTTAAAATGTGAATTGGTTAAAAATGGTGAAATCATGTTATTTTAATATTACAATTAAAAAATAGTTTCTTGTTCAGTTGAGCGTGAAGTTGATGTTTCAATTAATTATTTTTCATTTTATAACTGTTTAAATTTTTGATTCATTTACTTGAAATAATAAACTATATTGACCATTGAATAAATTACATAAGTTATTGCTGATATTGTTATAGAAATATTATATTACATTAAATATTAGTAGGTTAGTAAAGGTCACGTGCATGAAATTGGTGTGAAATCGACTTTCTTTTAATGATTACAAAAATGTTACAGTAAATTCTATTATTTTGTGATAACTGAAGCGTACATAATTTACTGCATATATACAATGAAATCTTTGGAAGAATATTACAATCTAATTTTACTACAAATCGTATCTTGTAGATACTAATTCTTGGTCACATTTTGTAATAAACGAACAAGGTGGCAGTCTTGGTATTAAAGCTACGTTGATTAATTTATTAAGTTTAATCATTGTGGTAATATTGTACGCATGGAAATAACTGTTAAAATAATTTGTCTGATATTCCTCTACCTCAAAGTAAATATGATTATTACATTGGTAAATAGTGCGTAATTTTGCAAATTTTGGACCATTTTCATCAATTGTTGTTACAAATATAGTACCTGATGAAAATGGTTTGCCTAAGATTTCAATTTTTTTCAAAGTTTTGACAGGTGTTATACAATTTAAATCGGGCAGAAGAATTTTCAAACAATGTTCTGCATTCTGAGATTGGACTTTTCCTAACGTTACATCTTCAGTAATCGTTGGGCAAAATTCTAAAATAAAACATAACTGAAGTTGGTGTCTTATTGTTATTGTTAATGGTAAATTTCGTTTGCTTGACGTTGACGTCGCAAAATCTTTCATTTTTTTATTTTTTCTTTCAAATTTTATAGAGGAAAAATGCACAACTGGTCCGTTTTTTAACATTATTCGTGGGTAATGTACCCATAGGTGCATTTTGGGTTTTAATTTCCCAAATATTTTCAAATATAATAAATTAAATTGTTGTACAAGATCTTGCATCTGATATATTTGACTTTCGTTTAATTTTGGCGAACTTACAATGCCCACAATACTTCTTAAATATCTGTATATTTTCCACGGTTCATTATCGTGGGGAATAAGATCCCCGATCATCAAACCGAGATGTCTAGATAAACACAGCATTTCTGCTGCAGACTGTCTTATTTTCAGTTTTGCTTGTCCCTTTTTACTGACGTTAAATTGTATAGGCATCGGCTTATTATTTATATCTATATCATTATATGGAAATTGTTGAATTCTTCTGTTGATTTCTGACAATGAAACTATTTTCGTTTCTATTAATGACTGCAATACTTTGCTTATAGCGTACGAAGCATTGCCCTCGTACACGTCATGCATGACGTCCACTGTAATATTTTCAGAGATGTGAAAATTATTCAATTTGTTAAAAACGCAATATTCGTATATACCAGTGTTATTGGCATCATTTCTTCGTAAATCTTCTGCATATGATTCCTTAGTTCTAACTAATTCTTGAGATTCGACCGTCATTTTATCACAATAATCTTTCGGTGCCGAGCAAATTCTACAATAATAATGGCAATTAAAACTCTTTGAGAAACCACAAATACAGTTCAATCCCAAATTGTCACCCAAGATCAGTACACAATCGAAGAAAATAGTTTCTTCCTTGTCATTTACAATAATTTTTATGCCTTCGTTAGATAAAGTATTTAAATCTTGAATAGTTTTGACGAATATTTTTTCGTTACCGAATTCTTTCAAATATTTTGCGTGACAAATCGTTGATACGAATATATTATGCATCTTTGCTATTAGATGAGGAGGTAAACTTGCTAAGGATACATATATTCCGCATAATTTCTCTTCGCCGCTGTGGCTACCTAGAGCATTACCGGTTTCGAACTCATCAAAGTACAAGTAAAGGGGAAACATTTGTTTATTTGGATTAGTGTACTTCTCTTCCCACAATTTACTTTGTATTATATTAGAAACATTAGATTTATTTACAGATAATTTTTCCTTATATTTACACATTTGTTCGTATATACCCGGTACTGAAAAAACTTTTTGTAATGTACTTTGAAGTGAAATATGTGCAGCGTAAACAGGTTTTACCATTACTTGTACTTTATTTTCTTTCTTTTGAATAATTTTTTGTTCGCCAATTAGAAACAATTGCGGTGGAACATATAAAGAGTTGGTTTCGTATTGTTTTAATCGCATATGTTCGGTTAAGACATTTTTGAAAATATCTTCATTTTTTTTTAGAACAAATTTCATTTTCATAATTAATTCTTCTGATAGAAGACATTGAAATACTTTAGTCATTTCACACTGGAGAAAAGGAATGAAAAGTTTTTTTATGAAAGTGTCAAATAATTTTATTACTTCATCAACTGTTTTTCTATTTAAAATCGGATTATTATATAAATATAACGTAAACTTTAGTAATTCTTTTTCAATAGAACTTTTATCTATAAAATTAAAATCTTCATAGTAAGTACTCATTGCAAACCAGAAAAATATGTACTATAAAAATGAAATGTTCAAATAGCCTTCACTCTATCAACGAATTCTACTACAGTAGTAAATGTTGTATTCAAATCGAAATTATAAATAACGTGTTCGAGAAAGTGCCAGATGTGATTAGAAACAATAGAATATTTATCGTAAAAAGTTTTGGTGATTCGTAGACATAAGTCGACCGCACTTAACGGAGTTGACACTTGGTAACAATGATGGTTGAAAATGACGTAAGCAGACGTGATTCGGTCTAGATTAGAACCATGCCAGATGACGTACGGCTTCTCTTCGACAAAATGACTATGGTGTAGTTTTGTTACAAAATCCCTAGCATTTCTAAAATGTACGTCGAAGTCATCTAATTCCTGCAAATGGAAATATAGATATATTGATTTTAAATTAAAAAATTGATATAAGATATATAGATTTTATATTAAAACCGATAAAAATAAATACGTGTAACACCTTTATATGATAAATAAAGCATTTCAAAACACTAGTTTTGTCAGGGCTCCAACATTGGCCAAATTCCGATTTTTTCGACAGTTTCAGTAGTTTTCTAAATAAAAACGGTAAAAGTATCAAGGCCAACAAATCCACATCACCTGAAAAGAAAATGATATTAGGTATGTAAATATGAAAACCTGACACAGGAAATAGCAATTCATCAACTAACTGTTTTCAATGAACGAGTTACAATCTTTTATTAAAAGTCTAAGTTCCCGATCATTTGTTTTTGTTTTGGCAATTTTAATTACTTTTGGAGCTATGGTATGCCACTTTTCATTGAACTCGTCGTTACATTTCGAAAAAAATAAGTTGAAATCTGCGTTAATCTGTAAGAACATTAATATACAATTAAAAATGAAGTGTGAAAAGTAGACATTGATTTTAAAAACGAAAAATTTCATAATTTTAATAGATTGTTTTGCTTAGATATCTTACCAACTTGTAGCCTGACGGATGACTTAAATTTGGGAATGTAGTGAAAATCGTTTGCAGCTCCAATCTTTTATATAATTCAATTTTCTCTTCTTTTGATATTGATAGCCAATCATCAATGTAGGAGTCATCTATTAAAACGACAGGTTTTTGAAGATTTTGTAAAGTGTCAGAAATTTCAATACCTTGAATAATAAATGTTATTTTGAATTATTATGAAAGTTGAATAAAACAGTAATAGTACTAAGCAATAAAAACATTTAGAAATTTTTACTATCAATTTGAAAAACTAACCTGTTTCTTTTGTTTTCTTTTTAACAGGCTTTTCATTTAACTTTAATTCTTTAGTTATAATGGCTTTTTCCCTGACAGTCATATAATGCGCATAAAAAACTCCATTGGCGTTGCTTTCAGAAGAGTGTCTTGAATAAAAACGTTCTGCACTAATATCTGGAAACAATTCGTGTGCACTTGCAGCGAGTTCCGTCAGTCTATCTGCACTTATGCTATAAAAATAATTACTGGTAGTCGTACATGTGTATTTTTACAACACTTTTATTCAGTGTAACATACTGTATAATTTCCATATTGAACAGTTTTTTCTTTTTGAAATTAATCTTTACTTACTTGTAAGTAAATCCCGTTCTCTTAATTTCATCCCAAATAACAATCCTTGCAACATTGGTCAGAGAGAACACGGACGACGAGGTTGTTTCAATGTTTGATGATGAACTCGATTTTAAGGATTGCAAATAATCGTACGCTTTAATCAAATGTACGCCTTCACCACAAGATTGTAATACTTCATATATGTAATTGCTACTTCTCTTTCTTACAACAACTAAAAATTTGAAAAACAAATTCATTAGTGGACAAAAATATAAAAATATCTCTAAGCAAATAATATTCTTCAATATTTACCATCTTCGTTAGTTGATGCGGTTCTATCATACTTCAAGCTGTTGAATAAAGGCTGTGACTCAATATCGACTAAAACGCACGTTTCATCATCTTGTTGTCGAGCTGCATTAACACGAGTTTTGCATAAATTTTCTGATGATATGTGCCTTGATAAAGATGGTTCAATTTTGGATAACTTTATAGGTGGAAAAGTATGTGGTGAACAATGGGACGGCTGTACAGGAAAAGCTGTGTCTAACTGCTGATTGTTATACAAAAGAGCAAAGGCTTCAGACGATGGATGGCGATTCCATTTGTCTTCTCTTCCCAAATTCGAATAATTGTTCACGCAATGAACCTCATTAGGTTGCAAAAACTGTGGCTGAAATTGTGCTTTCGAATCACTGATATTCAATACATTTTGGTTTGGTACTGGTTCGTATATTGCAGGCTGGGTGTTCCTCCACGTACAATGAATTGATCCTGAGAATGAGATAAATAGCTTATAAAAGAAGGAAAAATCTTTTACAAATAATTGTAATGCTGAAATGCTTAAAAGAACAATATTATTATTATTTAATAATTATTATTAAAAAATTACACACCACTATCTCTATAACCATTCACACCTGCAGGTGAGTTATTCATTGTGAGGTCATTCATACTTTTCGACATATCATGCAGACGTACATATATATTTAACTGAAAACTAAACAATTATTTATTAATTAGTAATGAAATATTCAGTTTTTTCACTCTTACTTTTATAATCTGATTATTTTCTTCAAATTTCATTAATAAAAAATTGTTACTATTTAGTTAATGATTTATATTTATAACAAAAATGCAACAAATTCATTGAACTGATTGAAATTTCTTCCATAAATGAAGTTAAGTGTAAAAAATATGGTTTTATATAAGTTTTTATAAATAGTTTTCAACAATAAAATTATTTATTCCAAATGAATCATTTATCAAAAGTTACTGTGAAGAAGTCGGAAATATATATTATAAATACATTTTTACTATAGGATTATATGTAACATAACCTCAAATTAAAAATTGAACTAAATCCATGCAAAAAATTATTAATTATACGTACTGCCTATGTGTTAATCTCCAAGGACATCTTTTATCAACAACTGATACAACAATTGGTACTGTCATACACTGTTACACAAGCAATAACAATTTAACACCGTTGTATTGTTTACATGTGATTTCACATAAGCCAGCGCGCGCGGTTGTACACGCATGCGCATTAGGTATCACGCTCGTTCAAATCATATGTTGTGATTGGAGAATTATTTCTTGAACTTCAAGGAATAATCCCGTGACAACCGAGGAATTTTAAGTCGACTATTCATTTACTTTTAATAAGTAAATTGTCGAGAGAAAAAAAGAATACATCGAAGTAAAAATAACTTTGTGTTATGTTTTAAATCCAAAACTTACTCTCAAGCTATGAAACCATAAAATTCGAGAATTAATAACTGTAAATGTCCAAGTTGTTATATCATTATTAGTTTTCAAGCTATTCTCCCTTCATTTTTCTTTCCGTGTGGGGTTTCAGTTTAATTACATATCAAAGTCGGGGATCGATATTCCAACATTGTCACAGTGATGGCATTTTGGTCTTGCCTTTAGGCTAAGCTAATTCTCGGTCGTGGCTTTAGGGGCCAAGCGATTTTTCGATTTCAAGGCGTATTACTTCGACGTACATCGAAATTCGCTTGCGTCGAATTGAGCCGCCAGAATGGATCGGATTTGTGCGGCGTTCGCTGCAATTGAGAATCGTCCGATGTCTGAAACGATTCAAGAAAATAATCGTCGTCTTTGAGAAGCCATCGGCACTTAATCCTAATTCAATCCCACTCGTATCTGTGTCAATCGCAAACTAATTTCTTTCATGCGGAAAAAAAGCTCTGACAAACTTCGAACTGTTCATTTTTATTCATTTCAAATAAAAAGGTATACACTCCATCGCTACAATTTCAATCGACTTTTTCGCTAGGAAAAATCTGTGTTTCTTTTTTTTTTTTTCTTTTTTCTTTTTTATTCATCCAATACCCGAGCATATTTAACAGCTAAAAGGATTATTTAGACGAATGAACTTTCACTCTCAGGCTGAAAACTTTATTTACAAATGTAGAACCTCGGGATTTGGCAATCTCGCCAGGCTGGCGAAATCAGAATTTCAAATTGTAGTACACTCGATTGTGACTTCGCACGGTCCTTTACGAGAACGGGCGGGCGTTTATTTGTTAATATAGCGATGAATAATTATGTTTGCATTTTGCTTGAAACGTGCTGATCAAGCTCCGTCTGAGATTGAATCGTCGATTGGAACAATTCGCGGGGCCAATCAAAAATTCGATTTTCATTCGGTCGCGTGAGTTCATCCTTGGGCGAGAGAAACGCAACCCCTCGGGTGGCAGACTGCGGGTACATCGATCCGAGACGCAGCCACGTTCTGCCTACTCTGTCACCGCAGCGGCGATGTAGATTAGAGAAGCAGAAAGCGAAATGAGCGTAAGGATGTCTGACGGATTAAGCGAATCAAACGGCGTTACCGTTGGACATTATCCAAAGTGCGACATAAATTTTGGTCGCTGAAATAAAAGATGCCAGCTACGGCATCTGCGTGCGAGACGGCAATTGTAGTTTATGTCGCTACCAACCAAAACTACGAGATGTGTGTGCATTGTTAAACAGCGCGCCGGCGAATTTATGGTTGTCATAAGTGCGCCGCGCTCTCTGCAGCCAGAGGAGGACTCAGGATTATTTTTGCACAGAAAGTGCGGTCGCCGTTTGTTGTTGCCGCGAAATTCAACCCCCACCCCCTCCTCTCCTGCTCTCACGACTCGGCTCAATTCTACTTGTTTTATGATAATGCGCGCAGAAAAAGCTTGTAATAAAAAGTACGAAACTGTACAACTGGTAAAAAAATACGTACTCTAAAAACTAATTATTGTCATTTGATTATTCTAGTTATTTCGTCACATTTTGAACCTAAAAGAATAATTTTTTTTTAATAAATTCCATTGTTTGAGAGGAGAGAAAAGCAAATAGTACAAATTTAAGGTTAGGTCGAGAAAGGTTAGTTTGTTTCCAAAAAATAATTGTATAGCCACCAGATCCTGATTCTTTTTTGTAATTATAAAGATAATATTTCGTACCTTTTCAATAATAAATCTATTATTTCAAGTGCAAAATATGTCTGCATTATTCAGACACAGACAGTTTATTGTACTATTTAATTGTTGCGGTTTTGTATTTAAAATTAGTTTGTTCAAAAACAAATTAGTATCATAAAACAGTACAATAATTATTGCTTTTATAAAACAAAATAAATTATAATATTTCCGATATTGCCAATATTAAAAGAATGTTTCTACATATTTTGATTAATGAAATATGATAGTGTAATGAGATCCTATGGTCTCGATTTATTTTGTAAACAAACTGACATTTTATGTCACCTTTTGAAAGATTCCAAGAATTTTAAAAAGTACCTATAAAAACAAAAACAGAAAAAACAGGAAAAAACTAATTTGGTGATGATTAGAATATACATATCCAAATCAAGCGATCACATTCAAACATTTTAACATTTACAGTTAAATTTTTGCTGTCAGTAAAAATGCTGGTAATGATTCCACTAATATTGCTACTGTGCAAATAATTTTTTTCAGTTAAACAGTTATGCACATTCAACAAAATTTCACTTATGAATATAAAAACGTTCAAAAATGTTATTTGATTTTCCACTCAATTAACTTCGAGCCAAAAATTGAAGAATTTTTGTGTTTAAAAATCATACAGGATAATATAGGAAAATATTGAAAAATTTTTATTATTTTTAAAAACTCATAAGTTTTATGAAAATGATCAACAGAATTTCATGAAACTTTACAAAAAAAAAAAAAAACTGTAAATTTTATGGTAACAAAATGCAGAAAATATTTCCAAGGTTCTTTCGGGTTTGTTAAAACATAAATGTTATAGGTATTTTAACAGTGTAATAAATAATTAGCATACTTCATTATAAGCAGTACAAAATATCTTTTTTGATAAAGAAAAACATTAAGCATAGATTTTATTGGAAATTTGTTATTAGTGTAGAAAAAATTAAAAGCAACTGCGCCCAGGTTCTAAAAATTAAACCTAAGTTTTGGTGGCAATGTTTTCCTTGAAAATTGCATTAATATAATATTTTTTCAATAAAATAAAAAGCTGAAATAAAATCAACAGTATATTTTTGCATCGGTTCAATTTTTAGTGAAGTGCTCACACAAGCAAAAAATACAAATAAACAAACAAAAATATTTTTAATCATTTTTTACAGCCTTATGGATATTTGAAAAGGAAAAATATAAAAATATTCACTGAAAAACAGATTAGGTCGGTCAATGAGAATTGATTAATTGACAGCTTTAATGTTTTCATATATAAAAAATGTTATATTTTTTCGTTTGATGTTATTTTCTTTGTGAAAAAAATTGAAACAAATATTTAAATCTGAATGCAAAACAGAATGGCCGATTGTGATGAAATGTTGCGAGAAAGTTTGTTCCGTCTGTAACTAATAATGTAGTTGTGCCGAACTATAATGATTCAAGTTGGAGAGATCATGAAAGTAAACTATGCATGTGTGGTATTTAGAACGGTTGGCGATAAAGTTGTTCCGCGCAACAACTAAGAACTTAGATAATCTAGTAGTAAACATGCATAACATATATTTGTCTAAAATTGTTCGGTGCTCTGACGGCCGAGTGTCTTCGTAAATCTGATCGATAGCAGACACATGGAAATTATGACAAGACCGAAAAAGACAGTTACTGGAATATGCACGAACGCCCTCGAAAATGCGTTCAAATTTGGTTGAGTTGTGTTCACCCGTGTGCTTTTGTTTTTTAGGTGAACTGTGCCGGCCGCTCAACTGTAAAAAGAAAGAACTATGTCTGCTCGAGAATTCTTTCACGGCAGTTTGCGTTTCGAAGAAGGAACTGCACAAATCCGGGTAAGCCATTTATAATTAACAGCAAAAAGATGGGATTATAATTTTTCATCAACTGGGATATATTTCCAGTGAAATATAAACAATTTGAACAAATGCGCTTTTGGAGTCATTTAAAAACGTTTGACGTTTGAAATACAAAAGAAATTCCCATCGAAATAAGACATTGTAATGAATGCAGTTTGTTTATTTAAACTTTTGTGGTTGGACTAAAAGTGAGCTTCATTAGTTTTAGTCGTTCAATTTCAAGCTATAACGCTTTGTCGGTGTACCTATGTAATTATTACTCAAATAAACAACCACGGCGAATCTTAGCGATCCACAAACTTGCAACGTTTAATTTGTAAAATGTTGTTTGCCTGTTTGTTTGAGCCAGTCAAAAAATGCCAGTATTTATGCCTGAGAAAAGTTTGATTAACTCGTTAGATTTCTCAAGTAAATAAAATTAGCTGGTTCTGAATGTAAAAAAGCAAAATTCAATTAAATATTTGACTGCCCGTATAACAGAAGTAAAAAAGTTGATGTTAGTCTTGTCGAAATTTTCATTGACATAATGTCAACAGCGTTCTTTTTTTTCTGCTCCAGAAAATGAATCACATTTTCTTTGATGATAGCTGAAATTCTATTGTGCAATATACATAAGCAAGTTAATTAAAATGTACACAAGCCCTTTTTTGGTTTATTTATACAATATTTCCATGGATAATTAATTACGGCATTCGAACCAAAACAAAAATTCTTCAGCCTGTAAAGTTAATTAAAACGTGTACAAAACGTTTCTAGTAACTTTTTAAAATAATTTCTATTTAACTCGGTAGAGAACTGCAATCAGTTGATCAACATTTTGAACTTGATTTAACAGAAATATGAAAATCAAAATTTTCGAATTATCTTGATGCTTATGTCATGAAAACGTAATTGCATATTTTAATCAATTTGAGTAAATCTGCGCACTCGTACGTGCTAATTTGAACGGACAATTGAATGAAACATGGATAAATTGAGTATTTAAATATTTAAAATAGCTTTTGAACGTGCAAAATTTTTTACCTCATGTAGAGTGCAACGCGTAACTGAACTAACGACGTCAAGGCTTTTGTAATCGTGTTGTGCGAGCAGTTAGCTTAGACGTGCAAAATTTGAACATTTTTTTGTTGCCTTTCTGCACGGTACACGTTAATGCTGTTTTGTATGTGTGTTGCAGTGACATAGTTATTCCGAAATCCAAAGTAGCTCAGCATCGTAAAATGAGGTCTGACATTGGAGTTGACTCGGAAGATGATGATGCCTTTTTTGATTCCGAAGACGACGACGACGATCAGGAAGAAACCAAGTAAGTCAGGCGATAGCAAACAAGACACGCGTTTGGCTTTTTGACTGATAAAATCAAAATTGCATTTAAATTCACCTCGATAGACGGGAATAAATGAAGGTATACATTTTGCGACACACGTCATCCGTCTGACAACATAAGTAAGACACGTGTCTCACCAATTTTGCGCCTTTATTATTTGTGACTCGAGCATTTTTTCAAACTGATCAATTTCTTAATTTTATCTATTAAGAAACAAAAAATTAGATCAATATATAAAAAAAAACATAAGTACTTAAATACTGGGTGGAGATGCAAATAACTTTCTAAGCAATAATATGTTAAGGTGATTCATAAGTCATATAGGTGTAACAAAGATGTCATTAATGAAAATGTCTCCACAAGTGTGAGAATGACATAATGAGATTATATGATTTACCTTAGGTATACAAAAGTTTTTCATTTTTATAAGAAAAAATTCAAGATTACTTGTATTTCTTATTCTTTAATTTTTACTGACTTTCAAATAATCTTAAAAAAAATTTTTTTTGCAACGTCAGATATTGCCAATAAGTTTAACCCATCAAATTGAAAAATATATTTATTTTCAATAGATTTTTTCGTTTCATACTTATAATAAAAAATAATTCAAGTGCCAGATCAAAATATACACCCGGAGTATGTATGCAATCAATGTTCAGATGAGATGTCTGAAGTATTGTTTGTGATAACATTGTAGATAACAAATTTTTTAAACAACAAAAATTGTGCACCGACGACATTGTGTCGTAAGGGATTTCATTTGTGCAAATACTTGACATCGTTATAACCGTGCTCTAACTGTAACCAGAACAGCATCATCATGGGCACCCCCGCGTGTGCAATTGCATTTTTTCGCGGATAAGGACGGCGCGATACGAAGCAATTATTTCGCCAATTTCACACGTCGCGAGGTACTCTTTTTTTCAATCCCTTTTTGTGTGGATTCGCTTGTATTCATGAAAAAGCCGCACTGCAGGAAAAAAACAATATCCAACCGGGAGCAATATTTGATTCCATTAAACGACATAATAAATTCGAGCGGAATAAAAGTTTTGATTCACATGGTTCTGATTGAGCGGAGGAAGCGAACGCGCGCGGACGTGATGTAAATTATATGAATTTGGCGTTTCGGAATATGTGCGACGCGTGGCGTGCTGTTTTACTTTCAAAAATCCAATACTAATCTCGTCGAGAGTCGAGCCAAGTTTCGTAACAGTGTTTGAATTACACGTCTAAATTTGAAGTTAGTGATGTGAAGTGAGACGGACGATGAGAAAAGGATATAATGTAAACTAAAGCCAGAAAGCTATGACGATCGTTAGCGACAAGAGCTTTCATGCACGTTTGTTAATGACTCTTTAGCCTACTTCAGCGATGCATGGCCGACTTTTTATCATCGCTCGCGTTTTCATCCTGCCTTTTTGTGTCTGCCAAATTTCAACCAAATTAGCTTATGTCTGTATTCGCATTTCCCTGCCAGAGAACTTGTCTTATCTAACGTACGCTCCAATTATTTGCTTTACTTTCAATTGCTAAACTCTTGTTTGACTATTCAGCTGTATTTACACCATCGACAATCTCGATCGACTTGCAACGGTGTTGCATATACGAAAATTTGCAATCAGACATTTGACAATCACAATTATACTCAGTCGTGCGTATGAAAAATCATCTCAGTGTTTGAGTTTTGTTCCAACAATCATCTTATTCAGATAAACACAATTATTTTTGTTTTTGTTTTTTTTCAGTACACAACTCAATTTTTTTCAAATTGAAAAGTTTGTTATTTATTATATTAGTCCATGATAAAGTTTTGTATCTTTTTAGAAACCCAAATTAATATCCGATAATCTAATAAAATTGAAAAAAAATATATTTGAAAATTTATTAAAGAATTTTCAAATAATGGCAGGCTCCAATTACATTTTATGATCTCGGGATTCAAATTCTGCTGACAATTTTTTTTCAAGCATGTGTATGTGAAAAATATAAAAATTAACATAAATAATCAACGTCACAAAATAATACACTCAAACAGTAAACAGTAAAACATTCTCAGGAACATCAATAATGATTACGATCACCAGAAAATTCAAAGTGCGATATTCAAATAAAAAAATTAGATTATTCCTAAAATATAAAAATATGAAAAGAAATAAAAAAAAATACATACAGAAATTTAATTCCACAAATATAGCTATCAGTATCTACCTCAAAATCAAAGTGCAAAATTTAAATAAATAACAGAATATCAAACATTTCAAAAAACAATCATAAAGTGACTAGTAATTTTATTTCTACCGTATGGCAGTGTCTATGTATAGTAAAATATATATTAAAATGTGTAACATCATTTTTGCTATGTACATATATTATATGCAATATATATGTCATAAACGTTGCCATAAATGCTTTCATGCATTACATGTATAGTTCATAAAAAAGTGCGATGCATGAATTTTTATTTGGGAAACTATACAACCAGCTTAATAGATATTAAGTAGATGGAAAATGTTGAAAAATTTGTTCCTCTACATTCGCGCGATTGTTCATGCAAGAAATGATTTATTACAAGCTAAAGATCGCGCAGCCATTTCTTCAAGAAGATTTGCAATCATCTATATATATCTGAGAATTCTCGAAAAATTTAGTTGCAAAGATAATAAATGAACAAGAAAAATGTTGAAACTGTGAAGTGCAAAGGAACGCAATTTGCATTGGCTCTAATCCATCTCGAGAGCGAAAACGTTCAATGTCTTATCTAGCCTAACGTGGTAAGGGTGGCAATAAAAATGCACAATTTCCCGGGACGATTGCACGAGTTAAATATGAAAGGCAGAGCTGCACTTTTTCTCCGCGCTTTATTCCGTTCACGTCTGGCGCTGAAATAATAGCATAATACAGATAACTGAATCGCCATTTGCGCGATAGAGTTATACCCGAGAGTCTTGTCGTCTTTATCAGCGAGCAACGGCGATAAAGCCGACGGGTTATTCGATCGGCCGATGTTTATTGAAGAACCTAATGGAAAGCACACCAGCGGGCGTGTGTAACGTCCCGCTGAATTATACATATCACACGTGCGATTGGCGCGCAGTTTAACAAGACGCCACGCCATTCAGACGGAGGAGGTAATGGCCGCGTA
>JAAMPD010002235.1:0-16251 GCA_025266255.1 Trissolcus basalis
AGGACGTGTTTTTTGTTTTTTTTTTTTTTTGTTATTAGAATTCAGCCGCGCGCGAAAAAATATCTTCGCAAGACTGATTCTGCATTCTTTATATATATATATTTTTAATAAATAAATATATATATATAGCGCGGAATTTGGAAATTCTGGTTAAATTGATTCACGGCTCATTGATCGCACGCGATAATATACAAGTTAAAAAATGTCGCCGAATAATGTTATCCGCGGGTATAAATAAAGTTCATTAAACGGTAAGTGGTACTGCCGAAACACGACGGCGTCTAACTGAAAATAAAAGAGTAAAAACCGGCGAGGCAAGAGAGGATGAGCAAAAAATGCGAACGAGAGAAGAAAAAGGCAGAACGCACACGCAAGATGAATAGTCGTTTGGTTAAAATAAAGATTTCAGTGCAAAAAAAGATGAAGGAGAGACAAAAAAGCGATTGACCACTGCCCTGATCGCAGATAATTGTCGCGAACAAGACGACCATTAGAGATAAATTGCGACAAAGATCGCTTTTCCCGAGATGCTACACGCATGCCTTTTTGAGTGTTTCGTAAAGTGGCCCCGTTATATCAGTAAATTCACGATTAACTCACAATTACAACACAAATTATTTCCATTCAACTGGTACACACCTTTGGCAAACCATTTTCTATATTTATAGCTGTGAATGAAAAAGATTACATTGACATTTGACACGTACAAGTAATACAGAAAATTTTAATTTTAGCTATCAATAGGCAGAGCTTTCAAAACTGAAAAGTCTTTGTGAACACAATTTGTTCAGAACCTTTTGTTAATATATTTTTATTATTATTATTATTTATTTTTTTGAAAAAACTCCAGAAGGAAAACAAAAAATTAGTAATCGAAGTGATGTAATTTGACAAAAATTCGAGCATAAATTAATAGAACTGGGGGAGACGCGAGTCAAAGACACGATAAGAAGTTCGGGATGGGCGTCGTGTGTCGACATTGTAAAAACCGTCTGCCAACGGTCGAATAAAATGATCGCCACTTGAAATATTCATCGCGTATCTCATGCATGACTCGATCGCACATTTTATTGGTTAACCTAGTTTTATTTCGAGACTTTTACGAGTGCCAAAAAATGCAATGAATTGCAAGACTCTTTGAACCGTTCATCGGGGCTTATAAGCTGCAATGTAATTTGCCCCACATGATTTTTATTGTAATTCATTTTTTATCCCGGCTCATTCTTTTTATTTCATCTTTATTTCACCAAAATTACTTCTTCTTCCGCCTTGGCAATAACTTGTTTATCTACAAAATCTCGTCCAGTTGATTTTCAAGTTTAAAATAAAAAAATTATAATTTTATTTCAATTATAGAAATGCTAATTTCTGAAAAAGATTTGGATGAAAAATTAATTTTAATATTCAGTTTTATTTTGTAAACAATTTGTAACTTGATTTTAATTTTAGACATGTTAATTTGTTTAAAAATATTCTGACGAGAGATCAATAGTTAATTTTCAATTTTTAAGTTAATCAGTAAATTGAAACGAGTATATTTTTATATCTTGCAGAAATAGTCTTGACAGAATCATTATCAGATCGATAGTGAAATAAAAAATAGAATAAATTTGAAAGTACGTCACACTGGGACGACATTCATTCATACGTCGGGAATTATGTAAAAAAAAGCCGTCGTTAAATTTCATTTGGCTTGAATAAAGCGATTTGCGTTGCCGAAGTTACGTCACGCGATTCGAGTTGCTCGAATATTATTCTGTGTACCGTTTCACGATGACGTATTTAGTTTTTTATTTCTCAATTATCGTTAATTAAAATTAACGGTTATCGCAATTTGTCTTTATTCTTTTGATCGGTCTTCAATTTTCGCTATTGTTTCATTCGAAATTAACAAGATTGAATTACAAAAAAGACCAAATAAAAACAACAAACAAAACAAAATTTGCTTTCAATCAAATATTGGTTTGAGATGTAAAATCGTTATTTCCAATTTTTCTTTAAAAAGTGTTCAATGCTGGAATGAAATTTTTTTTTCTTGGGTAAGTAAATTATTTTGATTTGTAACTAAATTAAAAATTGATGTCGCAAAAAAAGCTTTGTCAATTTTTGTCCCGCGTTTGCTAATACGATTTGCATTGTAAATAGTGTGCTTTCTATGTACGTCAATCCCGATGTAATGAATTTAAATCGTTATTCAGAAACACAGAAGAGTAGTCAGAAATCTGATTTTTTTATGTTATATTTTTGCATAAGGTATGTAAAATATGAAGCGAGTTTCACTTAGCAGAAAAAGTCAGACGTAATGAAACGAAAAAAAAAAAAGAAAAAAAAATAGAGAGAGATATTATACAGTTGTGTTCTTTGATACAAAAACTCGATCGATTTGATCGGCGCGCGCCTCAGTTTTCATCTCCCTTTTAATTTCCGTGTTTGTCATGTGGTTTATTTCCGAGGCAACTTCGAAACTAAAATGTCGTCGTTTAAAAATTCATATCTGTAAAATATTTCCGAAATTACAGTGCTTTGCCAATTGAGAATAGAAATATACATTTCTAATGTGTTGCATCTTTTATTTACCAATCAAATGAAAACGTTGTGGTTTCGGTTGCAATAAATTATTGTCCGGTTGCAGTAAAAAAGAGAGTAGACATTTCGAGAGAAATTTAATAATAAAAAAAGGTGTATAAAAAAACTGGACGTTTGCGGAAGAAGGGGAAGGCCAGAAGGGACAGTCTGTTCCGTTTTTCTGGCGAGCTAAATCTACTAGTCGAGAAACATCAGCATGTATTAAAGGGTATGAAGACATAATTAGCAGCGACACTTGGGTACGCTTAGATAAGTGTAAATAACCGGGCGTAACGCAATTTTAGCGGAATCTGAAAAAGTTGTGGTAAAACGTCTAGTATCTCGTAGTAATAAAACAAATAACTCGGTACTGCCAATTGATTCATATTATCCCCTCCATTTTTTATTTTATTAAAAAGTATTCTTTGACTTCATAATTTTGAAAAAGATTATTTTTCTATTTTATTATTTTCAATCATCTAGAAAATCATAAAAAAGAAAATGTAAATAAATCTAGATAATATGTTTTCTAAAATAAAACAAAATTTTCAAAATATATACTGGACTTGCATTTGACTTTTTTCTCGCGAACGTAAATTAATATAAATTTGTAATAATTTGAATGTATTTTAATTGCATTTCAGTTTGATTAAATCGCTGGTTTTGTGCGAATGTCATTCATAATTCCGACCTCGTGTTATGATTTGGAAAAGGGAAATCCAAAAATGCGCCTGGGCATTGAAAAAATTACTCTTTGGAAAAAAGGATGATAACATTAAAAAAAACGTAGTTTTTGTTTTCATTAATAATAAAAATAAATATCATATTCGAAATTTATCTCGCCGATTAAATTATCATGAAATCATTTCCTACTCGAATTTAATGAAAAAAATGGTATTCAACATTCAAACACGTGGAAATAGAAATTAGAGTTGGAATCATAGGTGAGAACTAGTAAATCAGATGCTACGCCGAAATCATGTCCTTGTGATTACACGATATCGTTTACAGCGTCGCTAATTATACATTTCTGTTGGTCGATTTTGCCGGATTTACATGCGCAGCTGTTCGGCCCAGGTTTAATCGATGGTTAACGTTGAGATCTGACGCTAACCGCAACGCCAGATCCCGCGCGTCGCAACGCTTAATCTGCCAATTTCAGTCGACTGTCTATAACAGGCAAGCCAGCCCGCAATGACAATCCGATTACAATTATCGCACAAGACGCTCAAGCGCCGTCCAAGATTATGGACAAAAACGAACCACCGGCTTATCACTTTTAGATTCCGCAAAAAACACAACCCCAATTTCTTCAATTTTCATTTTACATCTTATCCCCATTGCGAATTCAATTTGTACCAAAAAATGAAAAAATGAAAAAAAAAACAAACAAACAAACAAATAAACAAATAAACTTCAACAGAAATTAGATCTTAAACCAAATGACAAACACTATTATAAAAAATATTAGAATTTAATTTATGTGATGTCAAACTGAAAGTTGTAATAAATTATAAGTTTGGACGTTTGTCACAAAATGTGACTATTTATTATTAAAGTCGGTTGTTTTGTCTACACGTTGTAACATGGCGGAAATACAAGCGCCATAAACGAGAATTCAATTCTCCGTATTATAAGACGCATGAAATTAATACATCAGCGTCTAGGAAGTTTGACCAAGCTGGGAGATGCATATCTCAAACTTTGCCTCACCTTATTGATTGTTTCGAACTATCGACGTACAGCGAATATTCCGCATTTGACTCAGTGCCTAATACCCAACACCCCCCTCTCTCCCCTCCCTTGAGACAAATCTAACATTTTTTTAAGTATAAAAAAACTAGCCAAAAAGTTGCAATTAATCGGACTTTTTAAATCCGATTAACTGATTTATACATATAATTAATATATATTTTAATAATCAACGATAATGGAAAGAAATATTATGTAATAATGGTATTTGATATTTAATAAATATATAATAAATAAATGGTTATTAGTATCAAGTAGCAAATAGTAAAAACATGTTGGTTATATTGAAACGTTTGAAAAATGTTTTGGAAATAAATGTTTGATTTGAAATCGAATAATGTTCTGAGATTGTTTCAATTTGAGAAACTGAAAAGGTTTTTCTTAGCTGAACAATGCTGATAAAATCAAAGGCAATAATACAATTTTCATCCGTTTGAGTGTGCACCGTCAACGTTATTCGGAGCAGACAAGTGATTGAAAGAGCGCAGATAACGCACCAGAGAGACAGAGAACGAGGCGCACCAACGACGGATGTAAATAACGAACGTTATTTACATCCGAATGTATCAGGAAATAAATCAGACATCCGAGATATCGTATCCCGTGTTTCTCTCGTGGCCGGTTCCGCTATCCCCAGATTCAATTTTTTAGTTCCAGCTCGCTATTTACAAGCAAGAAATCAATTATGAATTCCTCCTCTCTCGGCGTTCGGCCACATGGCAATTACAATTTGTATCATGTGAGCACGAACTTTTTCATCTTTCATTTTTTCTTCTCATCTTTCTAATTTTCAACACGTCATTTCTTTTTTTTATCAACAACAAGAACAATTGAAAAATAATTCCAGAAAAAAAATGAGAAAAAAATAGAGATAGAAAAACACTCGAAAAACTAAGAACTGTTAGTTAATGGATGTGAATATTCATCGACATGATTGCTGCAACCCGTCGATTCATGAAAGCCACAATGTTATTTTCATGAATAGCAGGAGCTTTTTTGAAGGGGGCAGAGGGGGAGGTGGTAAGCTTCAACGTTTCATCGTCATTCATAAGTGGGAGAGATTATATGACGATGAACTTACAACTTGTTAGAGAACGCAGGCTATGCTTCAACGTCACTAATTCTATCTGCAATTTCCATCCTCAATGACTTTGAAAGTTTTCACCAAGGACTTCAACTTTGGGTGTATAACTCGCAAGCAGTGCCAGGTCCAAAATTTGCGATGCAACTTTCAAGGGGGAGGGGGTGAGTTTTCACAAACAAATAACGCGAGATTCTCAGATCATATGCTGTTATTACTTCATTCTTTTCTATCTGATCTAAACTTTTAAACGGAACCAAAATTCAGAAGGAAAAAAAAATGAGACAATAAAATTCATTTCTGAACATGTATCACTGTTATTAAGTTTTCATTGTTCAAATTCGAACATAATTAATGAGACAGTTTTTTTATTTCTGATAATATATTTTCTTAGATAAAACATGTATATTTTTCAAATCTGTTCGCTTTCAGCAATAACCAGAAAAGTGTTTATTACGTTTTTGAATTTCAGTAGATCAATTTTCCAGAATGTTGATTTCGAAAAATTAATCTGCTAAAACTCAGAGTCATTAAAAGCATATAAATAAACAAATATAAATATTCATAAATATTTTGAATGTGCGCTTTTGAGAATCACCGCATTTTTCTGGTTATTACCAGAAACCACAAAGATATTATATAAATAATACATATTCATTTAGTTCTTTAAAATCTGACCCACTCATTTCGGATGCAAAAATAAACTCAAACTGATGGATGTTCAGAAATGAAACTCTTTTGCTTTTGAATAAAAAAACCAAGTTTGCGAGCGGGGCTGAAAAAAGCGTCTAGGGGTTGTTTTATCGGTAAGAAATTAGAATTTACCGTTACCCTTCGTTCCCTCGGGACCGGTATAGTTTGTTGTAGCTGGATGGTAGTCATACGGGGTGGTGGTCTGGCGAGGTTCTGCTGTAGTCGAAAATACCATGGTGAGCATGAGCGTGAGCACAAGCAACAGGCCCCCGAGCCTTTTGCGCGATAACGTTCTGCCGCAGGTGTCGGTCCATCTGACGACACTCGCGGCGCACATGAGCCATCGGCTCGTATGAGTCCGGGTTGCGCGCGCGGGTCGCCAACGCAGCAGTCGCGCCGGGGCCCGAGTCGCACATGGGCCCCGCATCTCCCGCGTCGACAGGTGCAGTCGCTGGCAACGCTCGCAGCTGCCGCTCCAGCACTCCAACTGGCACTCCAACTCGCACATCTCGACTTGCCCACGCGATCACACGCGCTTCACCATCGCTCGGCTTTTTTTCGTCTGATTCTCCGGGTCTGTCTTGATTTCTCTCACACTCAACGGACCCTCCGATGCATTAAACTTCACGTTTACGTCCGTCCCAAGTTTGTCCTCCCTGATGTATTTGGGACGTTTTTACATCAGTCGTGTGATTTTTAACTCGGTGCTTTCAAAATACGATTGTCTGAAACAAAATGAATCATTATTTATCATCTGTAAAATCAACATTTGGCTAATTTATTTGAACATTTTTTATTACTTTTTTGTTGTTACTTTTTTGTACCTAGTAATAGAAAGATTTAGTTATTTGGATATGCCCAATAAATTTAAAACATTTAGTAACTTTAATTACTAAATCAATTCTCTTGATTTTCTATAGCAACTTTGGTTATTTGCATATTTTTAGTATTTCATAATAATTTCTTAGTTGATCCCTTTTAAAAGTAATATTTTCAAAATAAATTCTACTAATTTGTTATTAGTAGAATTAATAATAAGGTTTGAATAAATTTAAAATTTCTTTTGATGAACTTCAAAATAAAATCAAAATTTTATTCAATGTCAGTCACTCTTTGAGAGAAAAAAGTTGTAAAAATGTGATAATTACAACTCTGTTTCAAATAAATTTGAACTGTAACATTTTAAAATGTCAGATTGCTTTTAACGAGTGAAAAATAAAGTATTAAAAAATAGAATAAAAAATGTAAATGTTACAGAGGTAAAAGTTTGTATTCAAGTTGGGTTTCCGTTTTACTGCTTCTGTTGGAAGCTGCGATAATGGTTGGATCTAGCTAATGTATTAATTTTTGAATTTTTACTCTGCCTTGTCTCCTTGAATATTTAGCTCCGGCATGAATCCTTGAGTGGATTCTCAGTTGGATGAGTTATAGAAAGAGGAGAGATTTCCAATAATTAGTTTGGCCGAACTTCTAACGTTCGCAGGAGTCTCGCGGAAGAGGAAGAGACGGAGTAGGTGGGACGAGACGCGGAGGTGTAAATGCGAGCGTGCATCGCAACACTGAATGGAGCAGCCTGCCGAGGTGAATGGTTCGCTTAGCCCAGACTCATTCAGTCGCGGCTTTTCGCGTCTACCACATAATTAAGGGTTCAAACGTTCCGCTGATTAGCACACGACTTTCATACACATTTTTTACGCTCTCATTTCTATATTTTTCTACTCGCTTTTTTATATCACTTTTTTTTCAACTTTTAGAACTCTTCTTTTTTTAGTTTACTTTGTCGGCAGGGTTTGATTCAATTGTTCCATTTCAAAATATTGATTTAACAACTCTCAGTTTTGTAACTTTAATTTTAAAAAATATTTCACCAAATTTCAACGGAAAAATTAAAAATTTATATATGAATAAATATGAAAATATTACAAATTCAAACGAAGTTAAAAAATAGTGATTCCGGATAAGAAATATTAATTAGATTGATTATGAAAATTGATTATGACATTTTAATGATTCAGCAATGCAAAATTGCGTTTAAATGGATGATTAGTATACTAATGGATGGACCGGTACATAAAGTATTGTTTTAAAAATGAGAATCCGAGAAAGAAAAATATTGAATTTATAAAGCTGGCGCGATCCAGAAAAGAACCGTTATTCCACCAAAACGTACCAATAAAGTGGAATCAAATTCTATGCCCGGCACATCCTGAATACTCAATTTTAATATCGAACTTTTATACCGACAGGATTTTCAATATCAAACTCTTTTGTCGTCTGAGAACAAATCGACTTATTTCATTTGGGATAATTGATTTGCTGTTTCATCAACCATGGACCCTTAAGACGTTTTGAAAAGATGGACCAGTTTCAAAAATCTTTTTGAATTTGTATCAAATTTAAAAAAAAATCAATCTTTTTTCATAAAATTTTCAAATAAGAAAAAAAATATACATTCCAAATTTATACATCTTTTTGAATTTGAATTATTATAATTAATAATTAATTAATTTTTAAAATTTAATTAGAAAACTATTTCCTAACATGATTTTTTTTACTAAGTTAAAATTTAAAAGAATGTCGTAAAAAATTCTTTTGGTAATTAGAAAACAGAATGAAAATTGATTAAATTTATTTGAAATTTGTTGATGAAGAAAAGTGAAGGAGAGTCTTGCGTGACAACTTACCCCAATCGCGGATGCAAATGGACCGAGAAATTTGTAGTGGCGTTTATATTAGCTGCCGCCCACGATGGCAGCGCCTGGCATCAGCCTCTCGCGACTGTTTATGATCCGCGCGCACACGCTACAATCGCGTTTTTCTTTTGTCGCCTCGTTTTTGTCTCGCCACGCCAAACACGCGTTTCGCCCCCCACCCTTTGCTTGTTGTTTCTTCATCCTTCTTTTTCACAACACTCAAACACTTCTTTTCCTCACCAACTGACACGATTCCAACGTCCTTCAATTAATCCATAAGAAACAGCTATTTTCAAGCCAACTCATAGTCTTCTCTATTAGAAAACAAAACAAAAATCCAAACAAACAAAATTAATTACAACTTCTCCCCCACCCTCATTTTTATATCTCATATTCCACTCTGATGATTTGGTCCCATTTTTGAGATTCGATACATTAGGAAAAGAGGTTGATTTTATTTTTTTTGAAAATCCATTTGCATGTAGGATATTTTGTTACGTATATCAAGTTCCACGCCTGACCTGTGACAACTTTTTGGACGTTTCAAAATTGACTAAAGCAAAACAAAATTTTATCATTTTTTGATTGCAAACTAATATTTTTAATATTTCGACAATATTTTCGTTTTAATTTTGTCAATCTTTAAAAATTGGTTATGAAAAAGATAAGGGTAGAGTAGGGGGATCAAAAAGGGGTGCGAGAGAGAGAGAGTGAATACATGAATTGGGGGTCGATCGGTCGAGTGTTGGGTTGGTTTGCGAGCAGCAACTCGAGACGCTTATTTGCACTCGTCGCGTCACATTACGTAAATGCAATGCCGCAGTTACAGCGCGCACAATCGTGTCGTCGACTGGAAGACGACCGTTCAGCCGCGGTTGACTCTAAACTTTTTCCTTCTCGTTCACGCACGGACTCTCCTTCTCGCTTCTGTTGCCTACTTTTTCTATAATTCTATTTTTTTTACTTTTGATCATTCCCAAGAGTCACCGACTATCACGAAAAGATAAAAAATATTGATAAAATAAGCCTTAATTGAATACTCAAAATTTCCAATCCTGATTGTTTTTAATTTTAGCATTATACCAAATTTGTCCCTTTATTAGGCCAAATTTCAAAAATTAATAACTAAAAATTTTTCATGGAAATGTTTAAAAATGCTCAACATTTTTCATAGAGAGTTATTTCCAGATATTAATTTCCAAGTAAAGTTATTAATTTGTTTGATGAGAATAAATAATAAATCAACTTTTCATCTCATCTTGAATTATGAACTTAAGCTACAGAATTCACAAGTTTTTAATTTATTAATCAATTTATTATACACAAGTACCAACATTATTTTACGAGTAAATGACACTGTAACATTTGCATAATTTTGCAATTTATCAATGTTTCGTTTATATAAACTAGATTGGCATTTTAAATTTTTGCTATTCAAAAATAGTTAACAAGGTGTGATTAGTGTACTTATGGAATAAAAAAAAAAAACTATAATTTAATTTTAAAATTATTATGAAGATAAAAATATCACTCGAACATCATAGTGATATTATAAACATATAAAATCATCAGATATTAATAATTAAAAGTTACTTAAAGAATTGATGAAAAATTTTGAGTTCTCTCAGAAGAAATCTCTAGAAGCTCAAAGTTACTAGAAAGTTCTAAGACATTCCTAAAGAATGTAATATCACACGCAAATAAAATTAAAAACAAAATAAAAACCATCTACTATTAATGCGCCAAAAATTTTACAAATCAAATCGAGATCAATTTTGTTTCTGTTTTTTTATTATGTATAATAAATGAGAATGAAAAATATTTAGTGGAAATTTGAGTGAAAAAACATTCATGTGAAAAATAAAATTAAAATAAAAATATCAAGAAAAAAAAAATAATGATAAAACCGATTTTATTAATAAAGATTTTAATTGAGCTGTGAAAAATGATTTGGTGAAATGATTTTTGAGTGGTTGACGGTTCAAGAAATTTCGAGCAGACTATTAGTATATTTCAACGAGCGTCGCGCCGAGTCCGAACTGACCCAGATCGGCGCGTCGCGACTTGAATGCGGAGATTCTCACGCTTGCGACAATTTTAGTTTGGCGTCTGATATGCTAGTAACCATTCCTTACTACATTACCAATACGATTTTGCTATTATTATCATACATTTCCTGACAAAAATTGGTACAAAATTGCATAGAACAAAAAATCTACAAACAACATTTTTTAATGATTTTTTTTATACCTTGCGCTTGTGAATTTCGTTTGTTAATTGCCGTTTCTTTGTTCCGGTTCTGATGCCCGACGTCCATAATTTGCAAAAATCTGAAACAGAAGGGAAAAATTAAGTGTCTAAGGAAGAAAAAAATGTCAGTCAGATGAAAGAAAAACACGTTAATTAAATATGAAATTCGCGATAATGCTGAAAATTCACGCTTGACGATTATATCGATTTGGTTGTTGGGAATAAAAAAACAGTCGTGAGTCAAACGAGAAAATGAGATATTTAAGAATATATATGAGATATAATTTGCAATCGATAAACTTATTCAGCGTTCTTGCGAATGGGAAAGAAATTAACTCCAAGTCATTGGATCGTTGGAAAAGAAATCTAAAAATAAATTGTAAATTAAAACACGAAAAATAGATACATTTTGTTGGTCAAATTTCATTTCACTTATCGCTCTGACGTCAAATAACATACTATTTTACAGCTGACATGATAGAAAATGTAACGTGAACGTTAACATAAGCGCCTTTTCATGATATATTTAATTTCTGATTGTTTTTCGAAACCAAACAATACTCCAACACTTTTCAATCCTTACATTTGTTTTTCAATCTAAAAAAAATATTTATTTAAATTGAGTAAAAATAAACAAATATTATGTAAATTTGAGTAATTTCATTTTCAAATGCAATAAAAGAAAAAAAAATGTTGCAAATTTGTAAAAGAAAATACGCCTTTTTAAAAGAGCCGAAAATTTTTAGCTGCAGTGTGACGCGTGAATGCGCGCATGTTTTCAATGCGGATGAAAACGTGCGATAATTGAGAATCAATAATCGGTTTAGCAAAATGAAAAAAAAAGAAAAAGAAAAAAAAAAATGCGCAATATTGCGAGCGCGTGTTTAATTGTGCTCGGATCGTTAACTGATCGAGTTAGCCGCAGATGTCAAGTAGCGTGATTCGATTAAGCGTGGATTTTTGTCGATAACGAGTGTAATGGCTGATTGATCGAGCCGGGTCAATTCTACGTGGTCGGAGCCCTGACCTGAGCTACGTGCCCGAAATCAAACTTGCTAACCTCCTGCTCGCACCAGCTCGGCGCCTCACGCTCGTCTTTAATTTATTACAATAATCATGTCATTACACTGGAACAAACAACACGAGAAAAACATATCAAATAAGACACAATAACATCACAACATTTCAAACTTTTTTTTTTTCTCTAAACCAAAAACATTTTAGTCACAGTTAGTTATTGGAAATTTTATAAATTAATTCGACATCACAATTTAAAATGGAACAATCATTATTTTTTACAACTTGTTATAATTTTCAATTTACACTTTAACGAATTTTCAAATAAATTGTTAATGATGGAATAAAAAAATCTACATAAAACGTTATTCATTTTTAAAAATCAAATTAGGTCAATTTGTAACGCAATTTGTTTCAATTAGCAAATGGAATGAAAATTAAATTTGAAATACGTTTTTTTGATTAAGAGAGAAAGAGAGAGAGAGAAAAAAAAATGAAATACCGAATAATATTTCACATTTTATTTGGCGAATTTGGCGTTGATAACTGAAATACCGGTCGACGCGTTATTTCCCAGCGCGAACAATACCACATGGGCGATGAGAAACATTTTGACGCGACACTGTTTTCGAGTAATTGGCGTGTGGACCGAGAGATCGATGTGTCATTCGTTCAACGAGGAAAATAGTTTTGTTTAGATGCTGCCGAGCGATTGGTGTGTTTCGTGCGCGAATTTTGATTCGCCTCTGAGGAAAAAGGTGGCGAGCTCTAATTGGAGTGCAAAATAACCATCATATAATGTTTCTGTTTTTCTCTTATTTAATTGACGTTCAAAATATTCCTCGTCGATTTAGTTTTATTTAGTATCCAAAAATTTTACATAACACAAATTGAACGTCATTTCAATCGACACGAAATCCAATAAAAAGTAACCGTAAATTACAACTCATAACAATAATTTCTCTATCCAAAAAATAATAAATAAATGCATTATTTTAATTATTTTTTTACAATCAAAAATTGCCCAATCGAAAAATGTTTTTCACAATAAAAATTAAAATAAATAAAACATATAAATTCAGAATACAAACACAAACAACGAAAAAACAATTTGAAAAAATAAAAATGGAAGAGGAAAAAAAAATTAAATTTTTCGATCGATTATATTTAGTCAGCGACTGGACGCATAACAAAAATTGTTTTCTCATCGCGGTGTTGTTTTTGTTCTGGCACGTCAAATGACGCAAAAGCAATGAAAAAAAAAATGACGACAAAAAGATGTGCATGAAATGTGTTTCGACCATTGGTTGCTGAATTACGCGGCTGATTTCGCGTAAAACGGTTTTACAACTTAAGAGAGACGTCATTGCATTGATTGCAGATCTGCAACTTACGTCACGGACACGCGAAATCTCGTCGACGGCTGATAACGACGGCGGTGCCGAATATTGCGCGCCAATAACTTTGCACTCACGAACTTTGCAACGATCTTTACGTTGCTCGTAATACATACTCGTAAACCATCCTGCGCGCTTTTACTGGCATCACTTTTACGACTTTTGCGAACAGTATTTTTTTCTTGACGCTTTATTACGTAAAAATTGATCCACTCGAAACGAAATGCCAATTCTCGACACATTCTCGTATGCTTTATTTTTGTTCCAAAACGTCCAAACATTTTTCTTATAATTACAATTATAATTAATGTGCAGATTTTTTTTTTTTTTTTTCAAAAATATCGAATAGTGAGAAAATTAAAACTATTATTCGAATTGAAATACAAATTCAAATTTTTTTTTCGTAAACTGATAAAAAGGCTACCTTGAATCAAGTAAATTTAACTTGAATGAAGTAGAAAATAATCTCACATACATTTGAGAATATATATACTTGATTGAAGTAAAATTCGATTGATTCAATCTGAAAATAATCAATACAAGAAGAAATATACTTGATTCAAGTAAATTTTTTCGAGTATATTATATACTTGATATCAGTGAGTATTTTTTTCAGTGTAGTATTTTATATTATATATTTTCTTAGAACATTCGTTTAGAAAGATATCAGAGAGATATATCGATCATGAAGCAGTGATACGTGTTTGAAATCAAAAATGAAACGTAATAAAAACAATCATAGAGGTTACAATTGTTAACCTCGAATTCGACAATTTAAGTCCACTCCATCGGAATTCATTCACTTTCATTAATCGCTTTTTTTCTTGTTTACATGCATAAAAACATTTTTAATCATCGGAGAATTCATTTTTTTTTTTTACATTTTAGATAGGAGGAAATAAAATGTTGATTAAAAATCAGGTAAAACATTGAGTAGAGCTACTTTGTCGGATTCTTTTTGCAGCAGATGAAATAATAAGTGGTTTGAAATCGCATTTTACAACCAAGTCGTTTAATACAAGTCGACCTTCGGCGCCTTGCAGCTTCGCGATTAGAACGGACAAAATGAAATTATTTATTATCTTTATACGCTGGCGTCGGTATCAACAATGTATCCGTTTTTTATTTTTAATTTTTTCAAATACATTTTGTTACGAACAAACATGTAAAAATCTTGTTCTACTGTTTGTATTTGCCAAAATTTGGCGCCCTTAACGCAGTGGTGCCAACTGTTCTGAAAATTCGCGCGTAATTTAAATCAGATTATAAAAAAAATTGTTTTTCAATTTAATTTCAAATAAAAATAAAATTAAATAAAAAAAACGACATTTTAAAATAATGAATAATTAATTTGTGTTCATTTCTTATTATTATTTTAGTAAACAAATTGGAGGGACATATTTGAATGATAAAAAAGGGAGGAATTGAAAAGAAGAGCAATGATTTTTAATTGTGTAATAAAAAGTTGTTGATTAAAAGAAACTGCCGCACTCTTGTGTGTCGTGCGAACTTCATACACGCCGTTTGAAGATATTTCGTTTTCGTGTGAGTGACGTCATTAGACAGACCAAAACAAGCAACAAGCAGAGGAGAAGAGGAGAGCGCTGAAGATCTCGGTAATTTAATAACGCGACATGTTTAATTCCCGTTTCGCCGTTTTGTTAAAAATTAATTTGCTTCTGCACGGCGGCGCGTCCGGATGAGTAATGAAATTTTGCGGCTTTTCTGAACAAGTCGTCGAGCGAGCTGCGAAAAGCCTGCTTTCAATGGCCGTATTTAGCATTCGCAAGAAGCAGCTCAATTGAATGAAGCAAATAAATATATTAAAATAATAATAATAGTCGGCCATCGAGACTCCTTGGACTTTCAAATTACCACTCATTTCATTTCCTTTAGCTAATTTTTAATCGCGGTCAAGTAGACATCTTCCGTCTTTATATTTGTGTAATCGATTTTTATGACTCACAGAAAATTAACGCTCCAAAAGTAAATCTTGAGATAATCACACGGATATAATCATGTTAAACATTTTTATAACATTCCTATGACCCTTTTTTGGATGTCAAGTTTTTGTTTTCTTTTGCGAGTTGTATGTAGTTTCGTTTCAAAGAAAATGTGTGTGTCCTTTGAAATAAAATTCGAGGCTGTTCAAATAACAGTTTCTTGACTGCAAAATTATACTGCCTAGACTGTAATAAATCTCGTAGTCTAGACTCTGTTGCCCTGAATGATTTTTTAATGAAATTAGTACAATACAAATGTAACAATACGTATAATCAAATGGAGATTAAATTTACATCTTTCAAAACACATTCTGCATTCCAAGCTTTTCACTTATGAAACAAAAATATTCAATTATTTAAATATTATATTTTGTTCAATTAAAAAATAGAAAAAAAAAAAGAAACTATTAAAATTCCATTTTCCAATAGTAAAAATATTAACATTTTACATTAAAAACATTTGCCCTCTAGCGGAGATAAATCGAACCAACTCTATAAGTATTTACTTTTGTTTATCTTCGTAGATACAAGGTCGTGTTGTAAAATCTCAATATCAGATTATAAATGATAAAATACAAAAATTCACTTAATTTTTTGTCACAACAAAATTCTACTAAATAAATATTCAAGGAAAACTAAAAATTTTGTAAAAAAAAAACACTTGTACATCAAATGGCACATGTCTGGTTATTACCGGTAGTCACAGATGTAATAAGAAATATAAATTTTCTCCGAAAAAAAAAAAACAAACAAACAAAATAGAAACGTTAAATCTCAACAATAGTATATTGTTGTACGAG
>JAAMPD010002236.1:0-16257 GCA_025266255.1 Trissolcus basalis
ACTAGGCGAGAGGCAAGAGGACTCACCTTGATCAAGCACACCGACGAGATCTCTTTTTAAACATGTTGATGCCACCTTCGCTACTAATCGCTAAACGATTACAGCTACAGTTACAATGATAGTCCAGTTTGTGTCTCTAATTGTATTTGTGATTGGAGAGTTTTCCCATGATCCACCCCTGGGGGTGTGGTTGCAGGTGGGGGCTGATTTCAATCGATAGTTCTTCGAATGTTGCATGTTGATATTGTTAAAACCTAATGAATTTCAAGCGATGCCGCACGGTTCTTTTGAAGTCAACGAGAAACGTAATTTCAACGATTACAGCCGAAGTTACAATGATACGGAAAAAATGGTCCGAATAAAACTTTCGTATTATAAGGTGTAGAATCTGAATCCGTAATAAAAAATAGGGGTTCCTATGCAATATTTTGAAGTTGTCCCTATCCCCGGAGGCGGGGGTAGGGGTGGCAGGTTGAGGATGGCACCCTTCGATAGATCTTCGACAAATATTTGACACTTATTTTTTGGTTTCTCCGATTTGTTGTCAATTTCTCGAGATATTTTACTGGTTCGTAAAAAAATTATCTTTGCGATAACAGCAAAATTTAGGAGAAATCAGAAAAAAAGTTTTGGACAAAACATTTATATTTTGAGGCGGAAAATTCAAATCTGCAAAAAAAATGGGGTTCTCATTTAAGATTTTAAAGCTGCCCCCGCCCCCACCCCTTGGGGGCGGGGGTGGAGGGTTAAATTTGGTATCGTTGGATAGGTCTTCAAAAAATATTAGACACGTGTTTTTTTGTTTCCCCGATTTGTCGGTAATTTTTCAAGATATTCGACCGTTCCGGGACTTTTGGGACACCCTGTATATGCATATTATAAATGAAAACTTTTGAAGCTAACAATTTATTTGAACTATGTTTCGACGGTTGTTATAATGTCATTATTTTTGAAGTATTTCTTCACATATTGTTTTTTAAATATCGTTTTGACGTATCAATGAGCGAATAATTATTATTCTGCCTGTTATCAATTATCATTCTGTCTTATAAATTTTTGATTAAATAATAATATTTCATTCGGGTTTAATCTGCTTTCTAAATAAATAATCCTTTGCCGTCTCCAATGATTTTTATTTCTGTATGACCTAAGCATACTTGTGTTAGTGTGACCAATCAGAAAGCGTGGTTTTGCTCTATCTTTGTTTTCGACGCGAACAGACATAGCGCTGCACGTGCGCAAGCAGTGCTGTGTGAATAGAATGTTAGTAGAGTTGCCCAACCTAATTCGGTTGGGCGACACGTGCCAGAATATACGGCCCTGCGCGTATCCTCACCACTTTCACATTTACACGACCGTCTGTGTTAGTTGACGACGCCTAAAATTTTTGTGCGCCCATTAAACGTTTAAAAAAATAATTATATATAATGTTATTTATTTTCTTTCTTATATATAATGATTTAACTGACAACAGTACGCCGCTCGAAACAATTTATTTTATATTACAACTTTTTCATAAATTAACGCACATTTTTCTTATGATGAATCAAAGAGTTCTATCAGCTTTTTTATTGAATAATATTTGCAATCAATTTGTTTCGAAAACATGACCGTGATAAGGTATGACGTCACAGATTTCATGTGTTTCATCTCATTTCAGAAAGATGTTTTCTTTTTTCAGCATGGGGTCGGGATCATGACGTCATTGACTATGGCGTCATAGATCCTCTCTGTTTCACGTCTAATTGGGACGTCTAATGACGTCACTTTTTGATGTCTGAGCAAAAAGTCGTATAACTGGTATGGGACAGATACCTCAAACAATTTCGAGGTTATGTCCCATACCGGTTATTATACTACTACCGTATATACATATATAACTACTATACTACACAACCGTCAATGATACAAACACACAAACTTTCCGAATAACACAATCACACAAGAATATCTAAACAAACAAAAACACACACAAAAAAAAGAACCACATACTGCTGTTGTGCACTGTTTTCAGGTGTCAAACGGCTAACCATGGTCAACAGGCACCGTTGCTAACATTAGTACCCCTAGGTTCACCACGTCTTCCAGGACAACCTAAAGAAATCTCAGATTCGACACAACTCGTCGACTGAGCAACAAGGGACGTATGCAACGACCTGAAATGCAGGCCAATGCTCCCCAACGACAAATTATGTATCATTAGAATTGAGGATGAATTTGAAAGGGAACCACGTATCGTTAGCTTAAGTACACATTTTATTTTTGACACAAACAACATTAATCCACTCTTCTCTGATTTTCAGTCAAAATAAAAAATCTCTTCTTTTATTTTCAGTCCTTTTACTTTGATTTCATATATAACTCTAATACAAATTCAACTTCTTTCATAAACTCAACACTTATTGTAAACCCTCTTGGCAAATGCCTACAACTTCGCGCGAAAGGCCTCGCGCCACCGCAACAGGGAACGACTGTTATGCCCCGCATACACCTAAATCATTAATAATAAATTAACGGCTTTTTCCACGGTTATCTGAGCTTATCGGCAGGCGTTGCTGCCGATAGCCCACGTGAATTTCGCCAAGACGGTATCACCTTTTCGTGAGATCCCGTCATGTGTCGCATGAGAACAATTCGCAATCCGCGATCTCACAGATTCAGCACTTTTAATTATTGAAGAAGGGGCTTAAGATAAGCCCCACTCTAACTAATTAGCGACCCGCGACTGGCCGTGCACTTGACCAGTTTGTCAATTCGCTCCGAGATCCGAAACAATTACATTGTAAACGGTCCGTGGCTCCGAATATACGAATTAAAACTAATAAAAAGTTTATTATTACATCTTACACTTTAGAGAAGCATAACAGAATGATATTGTTGAAATATTTATTAGAAAAGTTTTCAAATAAAAATAATAATTTGGTAATATTGCAAAGCACTTCTGTATCTTAGTAGTATTTTTACTATTTAAAATCAGGAAAGTAATTATAGATAATTCTATTCAATAAGTCGATTCATTATGAAAATTTTGGAATCTGATAAAAAAAAGCGCGTAAAGCGCCCTTTCTTTTTCGCAAGAACCCAAAGCACAAGACAATCTAGTCTTGAAAAAAGTGGAAAAACTAGATAAGTAACACAACGTATGTCATAACCAGTTAAGTGTAACTTTTATCCGTCATGCATAAAATTATTGAATTTATGTTTTTTGGGGTCTCTTGGTATGACTGAACATTGTTCTAGCAAAAAAAACCTAATTTTCTTATTAATATAGAATTTGGGGTAGGACAACTTTGTTGGCGATGGGACCGGGCTGAACGCGGGCGTTTAATTTTTGTATATTTCAAATTTAAATTTAACGGTCAAGGTCTGGAACGGGTCTGAGTATTATTTAAAAGTCCCAAAACGTTCCTTTAATGGATTCGTGTTTGTTTGAAGTTGCAGTTTCGACGAATGCATTAGGTTGTTTGCGAAATTTGAATGTTCAAATCAGTTGAGGTAAACTTAACTAGGGTATATAAAGAGTCCGTTCTACTCAAAGAGGCAGTGTAACATTAAGTTTGGATACAATTTGCCCGATCGCGTTTGTTCTCAATCGTTTAGAGCAAAAATAGCAAAATAAATTTCGGAGCAATAAGCGATTCGATTTTGTCATAAATTCGTGGTTCGTTCGCAAGTGAGTCGTTGCTGAGCCTTGGTCTGCGTTTCCGGTTGCAATCACGGCGAGATTTTCATGGTCAGCTTCGATTCGACAAAAATTTGGTGAGTTCGTTCCATATTTGTCGAGTTCTGGAAAGCAACATTGTTACTCAAAGGCATACACTCGTATGCAATAGAATAAGAAATTTGCCGAATATAATTCAAATTAGATGCAATTTCATTGTTTCAAATGAATTCCATCTGTGGAGCGTCTTGCCACCGAGTTTCATTAATAATCGAACCGATTTGTGAAACTTATTTTGTTCCACGATTGCAAATAATTTCGCAATCTTTAAATTACATTTATAGCTTATTTTGCACCGATTATTTCGTATCTATTTATCTTCATATGCAGTTGTTTTTCTCCGGATATCAATTTGAATTTGTGTACAGTGTCTGCACTTATGTCAGATATTTTCCGTTTGACTGAAAATTTAGCATCATTTCATTCCTGAAATATTTGATTGTTTAGTTCATCCGTTGTAATATTTGACCTGTTATGCAATCTTGGTAACAGTTGTTCAATGTAAATTTAAAAGGACAGCGTCTGTTCATATTATAACTGTCAAAAATCACTTTCATTCGAATTTTAAGTGTTGCTCAATTCGAGTGTTCATTTCGCTTTCCAGCCGTATATCTATATATAAGCGCAACCCTTTACTATTTTAATTTCGGTTCAACCCAATAGATAACGAATTGAAATGAGTTTTGAATCACTTTTACTTTCGTTTCATTCTTTCGAAACAAAGCAATTGAAAATTAAAACGGCGAGATTGTTTGAAATTTCTCGCCAACAAACATTGATCCTAAATTTCTTGAAATAAGGTTTATGTCAGTTATCTGGGTATTCTGATTCGCCACAGATATATTTTTCAATATTCAATTTATCAAAATCGTTTATAGCATCTTAATATTTTATGTTTAAAACATAAATAACGTGCACATAAAATATGTAACTCTATATCGAATTTTCATAAAATATGTTTTCAAATATATTTCAAGATAAATTTTCGTTAGTGTAGGGCAATCTGAGTACAATCTGACCTAGCTTTGGTATATTACATGATAGGGCCTGGACAGAATTCTATTTTAGTTATTTTAATAGAATGTTCAGTGTTGGTTTTTGTTAGGTTTATCAGCTGAATTCTTTTTTTACTATGAATCACATGAATGTGAATAAACAAATTGACTCTCAATAATTTGAAATATCAAAAATTTTGTCGCACTCAAAGGCACAAAACTATACATCTAACTCAGAGATCTGAGTTCTAATTGCTCAACATTGGTTCTATGTGTTTTTGTTAGTTAATCATTAAAACTTTTTTTAAATTTATAAATACGATAAAATTATCGATATAACATGACATGTGTTATAATAGGATTAGGATATGTTATGCTAGCCCTTTTAAGATGGCGTGGAATTTTGGTCTGTTCTAAGTTATAGTTGAATTCAATTTTTTACTTAGGTGTGTAAATTGAATTTTTGTGTTCTTGGAATTGTACATTTATTTCTTGTATTACAAGACAAAATTTAAACTTTGTAGTTCTGTCGTTGGTTGATTCGAGGATACAAAAGAGACCCTACCATTTTACGACGAATTATGTGGACAGATGAGTGTTCGTTCAGGAGAAAGATACTTTATGATACTCATAATCAGCATATACAGGCGACTTAGAATTCACTGAATTATATTGAGTCCGATTTCCAAGTAAGTGAACAAAATGATGAAAAACCTGAATTATTAGCAAAAATTCAGTTTACGATGCATTTTCTGTTTTTCATTAGATGCACTCTTATTGACATTCGTTTCTAATATTTTTTAGTCTGTACATTTTCATTATCAATAGAATATTCAAAAATCTTCATAAAGTGTTATAGAGTCATAATCTTCTGTCTAAAAGTTCAATTTTTGAACTTATTGGATAGAGCAATGACTGATTTGTATTAACAGAACAAGCTTCAAAATCTTAGCATCTACAGGTATCGTTGAAGTAATATTCGACATTTTGACAATTAATGACGATTTAATGACAATATTCTTTCGCTAATTCGATAAGTTTTATTTGAAATGTTATGTAATGTTAAAGAAAATTATGATATACCAATTAAAACTTTAGTTAACATTTCAGAAATTTTTCTCAACATTACATTAATCATTTCATTTCTCTGAATCAAAAATAGACTTTGATTGTACTTCATAAACGTCAATTTCTACTTTAATATAATAGAAAATAAAATTTTTCATAAAACGTTAAATTTGACTCAACAATTTGAAGGAATCAGTAGAGATGATTAGAATTCGACCTTTTTCAATGATTGTTATTCAAATGATTCAACTGAATAGTTGATGCTTGGAGTGTGCAATAGGCTTAACTCGCTCAGCAGGCGTGAAAAATTACAGTAAAAAATATAACGTTATTTTTCTGCACAAAAGATTGAATGAGTATCATTTATTATTGTATTTTTTCATAGTATAGGTAAAAAAAGATGGTTTTTGCTGCAATTCTTGGAACCCAAATTATCGGACCATGCGATACGCCTAACTCGCTGAATGAAGGAAACATCGCTAAGTTTTTTCGTCGAAATATAAATGATTGGCTTGACAACAATAAAAATGGAAACGATGTCTATATTATGTTTGATGGTGCGACAATTCACAGGACTCGCGAATTTAGACGTTACTTGAATCGCAAATTCCAAGGGCGATGCATTGGAACTGCAGGGCTAATTTTTTGGCCTCCACGCTCTCCAAATTTGAATATCTTGGATTTCTTCTTCTGGGGTCATCTTAAAGACTTTGTCTATGCAAGAGGCGTACCTCCTCAGACTGTGGAAGAATTGGAGGAGCGGATTCAACGAGGAGTTGACTCTATCACAGAAGATATGATTGCTAAGGCGTTAAACAACATCATGGTTAGGGTGAGGTGTTGCCTTCAAGCAAGAGGAGGCCATTTCCAGCACCTTCTTCATTAGATTATCTCGAAATTTTCCTTATATAATTCTATTTTAGAATTCTTATGTTTAAATATTCAACATATTCTTAGTAATGCATTAACACATAAGATAATAAACCAAACATGAAATTTCAATCAAAAGCTTATGTTTAACGGAAGTTGTAATTAATATTTTAATGGATTCATATTATTTTGACTGTATTTTATGTTGCAAAAGCATTCAATGTTTATGATGTTGACAAATCCTGCCTGTTAAATTTATATCAAGTATTCTGAAGAAATAGCATCAAAAAAGTTTTAAAAAAATCTTTCTAAAATCTATAATATATAGGTTAATATCTCGACTGTCGTCATTTCTAATAATCAATTGCCAAAAAATAAAATATATAGAGTGAATTGGTTTAATTTTGTGTATTATTTTTGTCGAATTAATCATCTATCCGAATAAATAAATTCAGATGCATTTGATTTGTTATTGTGATAATATTAATTGTTAACATCAACTGAAGATATGATGATGTTTTAATTACGAATTCCAAAAAACTAAAGAGAATGCATAAATAACATTGTTCATCAACTTCTGAATTAATTTAGGAATAGAGAAACTAATTCAGCAATCATACTCATATTTTTTTACGTTGTTTATCGATAATTTCGCTCGAATTGTTGTTGTAATGCGTAAACAATATTTAAATGAGAAGATTGAATAATTCCGTCTAAAAAAGAAATGAAATGCAGTATTGTTTGATGTGTTGAACTCATTTTGTTGGATTTTGAGTACTGTGAGTTCAAGTCATATTGTTTATTTTCAATGGAAAACATAATATTCTGACATACTATTTATTAATTCAGGAGTATATTCTGATTCGTAGATGAAGAATAAGAATTATATCATACAAGAAGAAATGGAGGAAGAGTATCCAGAGGTTAACTTGTCAGAAGCTGAAACTTCAAGTGTTAAGGGTTATGAAGAAGCGTTTTTGGAGTATGAAACAACAATCGAAAATTCTCCTAATGTATTTTCTAATGACGCCAGTACTGTCGATCCTTTGACATCAAGTAATAGCAGTCTATCTTCCTTGTATACTTTCAGCTCACCTGAAATATCAGAAGATAAAGATTTTAAATTTGAAAATAAATCGCAAAGTCCCAGTTTCTTTTTATGCAAAGTGAGTTTATGAGACACAGATAGTACATTTCACTTTGACGCCTAGCATTAAACTATACTTTTTCCGAGACCCACATTAAAAAGTCTATTCTTCGCGGTAGTCTTTGGCTTTCGAAGTTACGACAAAGTGAGATTAGGTGTCGTGCCTGCCATCAAAAGTAGGCTTACTGCCTGTCAAAGTGAAACTTTTTGTGACGCGTGAAAAGTCGAACTTTGGAAGCCGGAAGCCGCCGCAAAACGTGGACTTTTTGGTGTGGGTATCGCAAAAATCATTCCATTGAATTAAAATTTCGATATTCTGTTTTTTTTTCAGAATTGTCTTATGAAAGGCTTAATGATCTATGACGACGGGTCTCCAAAGTAATCAATGGTCAAAAAATGTAAATTGAACTTCTGGATGATTCAGAGTTACAGTTAACAACTCAGCTAAAGTTCAGGATAATTTGAAGGACGAATCAACAACGTTGTGTTCTTTTTTTTATTATGTGTAGATAAAATACGACAGTTGCGTATTTTTTATAAGAATTTATAGAATGTATGAGAATAAGGCTATTCATGAAAGTTGTTTAATTAAATTTGTTCAATGAAATACAATTTTTGATAAAAATTTAATAAAATACTTGAATCTATAATTCTTTAAATTTGAACATCTGTATTACGGTGGTTCACCCACAGATCAATTCTCGTTTTCTGGGTGTCTCACCGTGCACTAAGTGAGCCAAACGGGTACAAATTTTATCAGAAAACTGGGCGCCAGGCCGTTTCGGCTAACGGCCAACCACTTAACCCGAGTTAACTCAGTGACCTTGACGGGCACGATTGCTCACTCAGGGTGTGAGTTCTATTTACGGCTCAAAAATGAAGAAAACTAAAAGAAAGAAAACTGGAAACTCTACGACGGCTCGCGGGCCGTCAAACTCAAAAGACAGAAACAGAAAACAACGTTCATTTGCGAAGAACAGGGTGGTCACAAGAATGAGACAATTTATCACAAAAGAAGTGACGTTTATTATACCGTCCCCTAGTGGGACGATATCTCCACAAGCTACATGAGCCTAGTGCTCAATAATCAAAATGAAAAAAACAAATTTCGCGGATGAGAGAGAGAGAGAGTGGGAGAATCATGGTTGTGATGCCGTCAGAAGGACGACATCACCGCGGTGACAGGGGGAACCCGGATAGGTACCCTCGGAAAGGTACAACTTACTTGCGGGCCGGGGCATCCTGCCCCGGCGATTGTGTTAGCGATGCTCCGCTTCCCAGCAGCCCAGCGCGGTGGTTTCTTCGAGACAGTAAAGATGGCGTCGCTTATCGCGGCGCCAGTACGAAAACGGGCCTAAGGGCTGTTCTCACGTGCGCTGCCATCGATCCCTTTCCTGATTGGTGATCGATGGTATCGCAGAGGTGCTAAATTTGAAAAGTGACGGGTGGACAAAAATCTTCCCGTCACACATCTTATTTTCGAATTTTAAAATCTATTAACAATTTTTTGTGAATAAAATGTGCATAATATCATGATTAAATGCCGATGATTATATAAATTTTTTACATGAATGAACTCCTCATGAATGAATTACTCATTCGTGTTTTATAAATTAATGAATGTGTTGAATAATTGATCAGAATAACGTTTTTACAAATTCAAATCGATTGTCATTTGTTTGAAAATAAGGATTTTCATTACTTTGGTATGTATCATTTTTGATTTTATAGCGGGTAATTTTCGAATAATAATTGCTTTGAATGCTTTGTTACGTTTCGAGTTTGGAAAAATGACAAAAAGATTTTTCTCAGGTTTGAATGCCTGTGTCAAGGCTCATATTTAATAAAAATGAAAATGAATGAAAATTTTCAATTTGAGTTCTTCTTTTCACAAAATAATCTAACAATCTCTTCAAATAATTAATAATGACACAAACAACTGACAAGATAAAGATACGTAAACTTTTAATTGAACAAGGCTCGAGCAAGAGAACCTGACTCTCATTTGGTAATGATTATGAACCTTACCTAGACAATGGATCGACAACTCAATAAAATCAATCAAAAAATAGCTCAGGGCACCGCAATTTTTTAGGGGGCAGCTAAATTTAGGCTAAACTTATTCAAGAAGGTTGCAAAATACGAAAATAGCGAAGTGCGTGGTAACGTCTGCAAGACTTCGACGACAGTCCAATGACAAAAATCCAATATGGCCGACTGGAGAATGGTTGCTAAGGCTGAAGTTGGCTACAAATGGCGGCAACTTTTAAATTTTCTGAATTATTCAGCTAACTTACAGTTGCTGGCTTTTGTCCACTTGTTCAGCAGATCAAAAACTTAATGAATCAAAACAAAATAACAGCAATCAATAATTTTTCCTATTATCAGGCAAAATGACGGCAACTGGAGATTGATGAAAATGATGACTTATTAATTAATTAGATAAAGAACTTAATTGTCAGAGATCGGAAAATTGTTAAAAAATCGTGATCCCGAAATCCTATTCAGGAATGTCGTTTTTGCACTTGAGGGTTTCTTATTTCAGGAATCTCAGTAGCAAACACTGGCAAAATATTTCATCAAGACTGTGGCCTGAGCCTAGCAACCATTCGAGTCGCCAGAAATTTATATTGTGAATTAATTGATGAAATTGTGGGAAACCAAATCCGTTTGCCTTCTAGCGGATGAAAAGTGAACTAACTAACGCCATCTGACAGCTTGAAAAATAATAAATCTAGAAACTTAGCGCCCCCTACAACTGAGCTGAATCTAAAGTGAGGTTATGTTTGAGTATTGTTGTTGTTGTTTGTGTCGTGTCGAAAGGTTTGATAATGTAAAACGTTACGTTTCCCCTCCAATTAAAGTGAGACCATGTTTAGAGTTCACTTTGATTCTCTTGTTGATAAAGAAATAAAGATTATAATAATAAACAAATGATGATAATATCAGCGAAAACGATGAGAACAATGGTAATAAAATATTTAAACGAAGTTAATAAAAATAATAATCGTAAATAAATAGTATCAAAAATGAGCAAAAACCATGAAAAATCTTTGAAATATGAGGCGACGGCGTGAATTTTGCGGATATTTTCTGTGGCGACGGTCAGGGTTTTGATCCGTTTCTCCAGGTAGTCGATCTCTCGAGGGAGCTCGCTTCGTCAAGACTCAGGTACCAAACAGGATGGTCGCTTTTGCACCTGTTCTGCAAGGTTGCAGCGACGAACACCATCTTGCAGCTCTCTCATTATGGCTGCATAGCCATAGCCTTTTGGGGACTTGAGAAGAGGTTGGGAAGTCCCTGACTTAGGCTCCTAAGGCGCTGGTACTATAGATGGTCCAGGCATCTTCTTGAATATTTTCTGTCTCTCTTTTCTCCTTCTCTTCAGTCTTTTCATGTACAAGGTATTATATTAGACCATCTAAAAAATGGAAGGACGAAACCCAGAAAAATGAGAAAAAGGAATTTTAAAATTAAACAAATTAAAATAGACTTCATCAAGTTCCTGTTAAAATTGATTATACAAAGCCTTTATGTGGCAAATGTTGTAAAAACATTCAAAATTTGATAAAATGATAAAAGTGACAAAGTCAATCAATGTTTGCTCATTGTCGAGCTAATTACAAATTGCTCATTTTGAGCGGATCACATTTACTAATTTATTTGAGAAAAAAGACAGAAAAAATAGAGACAAGGATAGATGAGACATTTTCGTGAATGGAAAAAGAAAGAGATGAAAAAGAGAAGCTTCTTTTCCTTGAATCCCTCGTCCAGAAGAATTTACCCATGGGAGACGGGGTATTCGAGTCTGACGCTCGTTGTATTTCAAGCGTAGAGTTGCAGGATCAAAACCACGTTCAGACAGATTTCGCCTGCAAAAATCGTTACAAAATTGAGCCCATTCTTGCGACGGTGTGACTCCACACGAACAGGCCCATCTGCCCGCCGGATCCAGTAATTCAAGCACTTCCGGGCACCACTCATCTGAGTAGCGTTAGCGAGAGGGCAAATTGCATCTAGAGCCAAGCACACGCATTGTATAGGTAGCTCTAGGAATCGCCTGTTCAGAGGCTTCACTCGCTGCACAAACTCATTTGCCATGTTGGTAGCGCTGTCCACATGGTATATAAATTGGAGGTCTCCCCGGATCCAAATCATTCCACGGCACCACACGTTCCCTGTCTTAAACGCGCAGGGTAGCCCATTTCTCCAGCGACGTCGGGCAATGCAACCGATAGTTTCGTCGTTGCGCTTATAAAAATCTCCTATCTGCTCTGTGAGCACGCCCAATCGCTCCAGATGCCGTTAGGTACGGCAGATGATCTGGCTTGGGAAGATGACTCCCACTGGATAAATAATTTCTGACTCCAGGTTCCCGACCCCTATTGAATATCTGTCAGTTGCTGACGCAAACTCTATCCTACTCATTTTTTCCTACAAACATAAGGTTTTAAATCTTCAGAGTCGAACATTCCCCTGATTTTAATGCCCTGAGGATACTCAAGGATATAGGTCCCCGAGTTGACCTTCCGCTTGATCCTGTAGGGTCCTTCAAACAAAGCCAAAAATTTTGCGATCCGTTTTCCCAATACATCCGAGACGTCGCAAGCCTTTGCAAGGACTATGTTTCTCTCGTCGAAGTTGAAAAGCTTGTGAGCGTCATTAAACCTATCAGCTCTCTTCTTTCTTTTTTTAATTATTTTATCCCTAACGAGAGCTAGTTTTTTCTCATGATCCACCTGTTCGACAAGGTTTGGATCCCTTTCGAACCAGAGTTCCCAAATCCTTGTTGGTTTTTTACCCGTGTTAATTTCCAGAGGAGTCGCTTCAGTCGTATCATAATGCACTTCGTTAATGCATGTCACGATAATTGGTACCCTTGAAGACTAATCCAAATGTTCGTTTTTTAGAAATGTAACGATAAAATTCATAGATTGAAAATATTATCAAGCAAATCAATTTTATTTTATGAAATATAAATTATAGTTGGAATTGTTATAAAATAAATAATTTGCGGGCTCTTCTAAATCTATATATATATGAATGAATTCTACAAAAAATATAGAAATAAAATCTGTTGATACAATAAAAGTTTTGTTGTCCGAGTAAAATCGGTGATTCCCAGGGGGTGATCCTGGGTGCTACGCTTGTGGCCTTGCGTTCCTCCCAAGTCGATATAACAGTCAAAATTACAGGAGAACACTGCGCTGGGACGATATTCCTTCGTTTTCAAAACCGCTCTAAGCAATATAACATATTCTGCGCGATTCACCTTATGTGAATCGGCCTTGGTTTAATTTTAAAATCAACGGAAAATTGTATTTTTCCTAAAATCAATTAATGGTCATAAACAACAAACTTTTGTTTATTTTTTCATTTGAATTATGAAGAATTGCTGAGTCATTCAAATTAAAAGGTTTCAATTTTGAGCGAATCCCCCTTTTTCCCCCACTCTGCATGTGTGTGAGGGTATAAATAGGGGATGCGCAAATTATAACGTTAAGTTACTTTTCGATATTGCAAACATCTAGCCACGAGTGTGAGTTGAGTACTGAAATTCTAGTGCAGATAAGTCAGCGTGGGCATTCCATCCTTATCTTGCGAACCAAGTGATGACTCTCTCCGTCCTTGTTCAACATATTGAGTGAGATCTATCCTACTTTATTTCGTATTCTTTGATTTTGATCCGCATTCTATTTTGAATTATTGCATTCTGGATATCATTTATGGCATTTCAATCATGCATTTTACATCTTTGATCATTTATGTTATTGGGTTTTGAAACTTGAGAATAAACTAATCATGAGAGTTGTATCTCTTTTTGCACAGATTTTACATCTGTTCCACTCTCTACAGTCATTTCGACTTAAGAACCTGGAGCGTCTCCGTCAGTTTCTTAAATTGTAAGAACTGATATTTAGCTTAATTTTGAATTCAATCACATTTTTGCATTACAAAGATCCTTTAATAATTGCGGTGTGCATTGCCTGCAATAGTGAATAGATGATATAGAGTATTTAAATCTTGTTTAATTTGTTGATTTAACTTTATTTGTTATATGAAATTTGGATTATTATCGGCGGTTGCTTTTGACAAAATTCACGGTCGAGTCCAATTTGAAATAGCAAAGGGTTAACGGCTTTATTTTGAATTCTTAATCGTTTGTTTTGGTTCAATTAAAGCTATCTTTTATTTCGTGAGTTTTCGGCAGCGTCTGCCCACTAATGCTATATTTTCATTCTCAGGCTCGTTCGAACTGACCGTTTGAACGAGTGTCATTTTTGCCTTCAGTCACCGTAATTTTGTACTCAGCGGTGTCGGTAACATGAGCTCGCTGCCCCACCTTTTAAGTTATTTTAATTTATTTCAGACTTTTTTTGTCTTAAATTTTCATGCGCAAGTTGGGAGATTTTCACGATGGGAATCTTCCACATATATCAATCAAATCGATTCAAAATTTATGTTTCGTTTCTTTTGGTTTCACTCACTCAAAGCGGATTATAATTGTTGCTTGCACTAATTTGATTTCAAGTCGCGATGGTTAATTGTAATAATGTAACTTGATTATACTTTCAGACGGACTAGAATTTTCTGTCTTTTTGCTCGTTGGCAAAGTCCGGTTACTTCCATCGATCGTGCGACGACTGTCAAATCTTCGGCGCGCTCGCTTTTATGATCTTACTTGGGCCTATTTCTTTTGCTCGTCTAAGGTCTCATTCCTCACAAAAATGTTCTAAAAAATCGGGCGATCTTGCAGTTCACACGCTTAACTATGTTTGCTTGAGGATTACGGATGGTTGTTAGGATGAGTATCACATTTTCTGCAATTAAGGATAATGTCCAAAGGTCAGAGGTAAATTGAGTTCCTTAATCACTAAGGATTCTTTTTGGTTTTTCATATTTAGAAAAATTTATATTTTTCGTCAACTGAAGTAAAGTTGCCCTGGTGTTTGCTTTCTTCAAAAAGTAAAGTTTTACAAATTTTGAAAACACGTTTACTGTAACCAAAATATACTTAACTCCCCCTTTTGAAATCGGAAAAGGACCCAAATAATGCACACACAAAATTTCTCTCGGTTTCTCAGTGATAACATTTTTTATCTCGGTAAAGTATGTCAAGTTCGGGATTTCGTTCCTCTGACATGAATCACATGAGACTATGCGTTGTCTAATTTTACTTTCTAGATTAGGATGATTGAAATCTTCCCTCATTAAACGATAGCATTCAAGAAAACCTGAATGACCATGACCTCATCGATTTCGTCGATTAACAAATTGATCATATCTTTAGGGATATAGATTTTGTGATTCGTATAAAGGATGTTATTTCTGACTGAAAGATTTGAGTTTTCCTCTTTAAGATTCACTATCTTCTGGATTCGAGGATCTTTGACTTACTCATCAGCAATATGAATCAATTTATTTATGAGTTCCCTGAAAACTTCACTAGCCAATTGATGAATGACAATACGATTTTCCCTGTATGATGTAATTTATCTTGTTTCAGGACGATTTCTACTCAATGCGTCTGCTACTATGTTGTCCTTGCCTGGTTAATATTCAATATTAAAACTGTATTCTTGGATGTACAGGATTTAGCGAGTCATCCTTAAATTGCCTAATTTGCATCTTTTTAGAAAAGTAAATGCTTTATGATCTGTCACGATGGTGAATTTCTAACCTGACAAGTAAATTCTGAATGTCTCCAAAGCCCAAATTATAGCGAGAATTTACTTTTCAGTTGTGAAATATGAAAGCTGTTCTCTCTTCAGAGTCCTACTAGCAAAGGAAATAACCAAATGTTTACCAGATTAATCTTTTTATAATAATGATGCACCTACTGCAATATTACTAGCGTCAGTTTGAAAATGATATCTACTGTTTAAATCTAGATATTTAAGAACTACTGTTCCAATAATGTATCAGTTTCAATAATGGAACTGCCTCGTAAGAATGACGACTGAACTAAGCGTAGAAGCTAAGTTTTATTCAAACAGAAAGTATCTTGTATTAGTGCAGACACTGCACACAAATTCAAATTGATATCCGGAGCAAAACGAATGAAAGTAAATAGATACGAAATAATCGGTGCAAAATAAGTTATTTATGTGATTTGAAGATTGCGGAATTATTTGCAATCGTGAAACAAAATAAGTTTCACAAATCGGTTCGATTATCAATGAAACTTGGTGGAAAGACGCTCCACAGATGCAATTCATTTGAAACAATGAAATTGCATCTAATTTGTAAAAATTAGAAAACAAAAATATTAGCAAATACAATTGTTTCGAATTTTTTTTTCTCGTTGCACCGTCCTGATTCAATCGCCAACAAACTTCCCGCCTCAAACAATGAAACAAAGTGAATTGTTTAACGTCAAGATTGGGGTTTTTTTTGCAAAATTTATAAATTTAATATATATGCGTGAATTCGTATGATCTTAGAATATGATGACC
>JAAMPD010002237.1:0-16248 GCA_025266255.1 Trissolcus basalis
AACGTAAGTAGTAGGTAGGGGGGGGGGGGGTAGGAGGCGATCTCCGGGTCGACCGTCCGCCAAAGGTGGTCACCCTGGGCAGCTGCGAAAATTGAAGCCTTTCACCGACTTTGAGCACTCCGTTTCGATCCAGCATGGGAGAGGGTCGGTAAATTTTTGACCCTTCTGAAACTGGGAGGTGATTGACCAGGGCTTCAATTTCGGTTAGGAAGTACGTCTGTTGATGTTGCTTAATGAGGTGCATTTTGGCCTTCTCAATGTGTTGCGACTGCAGTACAAGTGTATCCCATTGAACTTTGTAGCTTCCAAAATTGTCCGAAACTCGTGCTGATTTCGAATAGGATGTCTATCCTCTTTCATTCCTTGACTTGCCTGAACTCGCTTTTGTAGTATCCTAAGATATTTGTAGCAATAAGCGTTAAAACGCAGGAGTATCAACCCTGAAGATGAGTGCAGCCGATTCTTGGGGTCCTCAGCAACTGCCTAATGGCATGTCTCCCGTTTTATTTTCATCTCTGTCTCAATAGGCTCGTCATCAGGGATCGGCTCTGTTTTCAATGCCTTGAGTTCTGGCAGACTCAGACCATGCCGCCATAGTTGTGATACAACCAAGTCCTTGGCTTTTACTCGTCTCGAATTTAAATCCGCAGGATTTTTCTTTGTGGGCACGTGATTCCCCGTTGTGCCTGGCAGAGTTGTTTGAATTGTTGACACACGATTGGCAACGGAAGTGTGCCACTTTGACGCGTGCTTGGAAAGCCACGCAAGCACGATCTGCGAATCAGTATAACTTGCAATTTTGTCGATTTCGCTTCGCCAAGTTGTCTTGACTTTCAGCATCAATTTTGCCAGCTTGACTGCGGCTCAAAGCTCCAAAGGGGAATTGGAAGGGTCTTTATGGGAGCCATTTTGCTTTTGGCTCTCACAAAATGTGACTTAATTTGTCTAGTCTTATATTCCACATACAAATAAACCGCAGTCGAATAGGCTCTCTTTGAGGCATCTGAAAAGCCAATCCATTCTCATTTAATGTACTCAGGCAAGTCCTTGTCATCCTAGCCGACCTGGACGACTAGCAATTTTGTTGTCACGCTGGTCTCCCGAACAACAGCATGGTGAGAAAGATAGTTGTAAATATCAGCTTTCTCTTCGTCTAGAGCAATCTCCTCCGCGTGTCCTTTTCCCAGGTACTCTTCTCGTCGTACTCGTCGTATAACTAGCGCAAGTTGGGTGATTTTTCTAGTCGCTTCTCGACGCGTTGCCAAGCTGCTGGAGCAATGCTCCTTGACTCTCCGAATTGCCTCATGATGTTGTCTGACTTAAACGGTAAATCCACATGGTACCTTTCATCCTTGTCCCGTACAGTCTTCTCGACAAAAAGGCGCCCGCGCAGTTCGTCTTTTTTAGTGTTGGTTGAACTTGGTTGAAGGTCTGGTTAGCCAGGCGTTCATGCTGTTAAGCCTGTCGCTCATCAGTTTGAGCTAGTATCGTCTGCTCAAGATCTGCGAAGCTTCTCTCAGCGAGTTGGTAGTGCCCATCCTTAAAGAAAGAAAGTTCTGCTATTTGTTGCGCCGACGCTCGAGTTCTCAATTGGTTGCAGATCTCCTGAATTTTGCTTAATTGCTCTTTAACATACCGAAACCGCTCTCGCAATGTGATTATTGTAAGTGTTGTTCCTCTTTGGTCAATCAAGTGTTGCACTTGATTTAGATATTCTGCCATCTTGCGAAATTTGCCTACCAGCGCGGTGACCTCTCCACGCTCGTTCGTAGAATCCACACTTATAGTAAAGACCGTCGAGATGACTCGACTGTAATTTTGTTTTGTCAAAACAATTATCAATAGTCCCGGCTGTAAGCGGCGAATTTAAAATGATCCAAGTGTTTCGGCCCGACTACCTGTCAAAACACTTTTGACAGGTAGCACTTTGTCGAAGCGCCACACAAAAGTAATAAACCTTGTAAGAAGAAAATCACGCACTTGCGTTAAAGCGTCTAACGATTCGCGTTTATGATTTAATTTGTCAAGTTAGCCTCAAATCTTCGAAATGTTCGATTTCATTCAAAAGATTTGTCAGATCTCGCTCACAACTTTCACCTCCAAATCAGGCTCGGAGAACTGTTAAATGATCACTAATCGAAAAATTAAATAAAAAAAACAATGATTTAAATAATTATCAATCAAATAAAGAAAAAAAAGACTGTATTTCCGGTATTAATTCTAACACTAAACAAAAAAAATAAAAAGGTTAACATAAATACGCGCCGTCGATGTACCTTAGACCTTTCTGTCAGAACGTGGTCTTAAAAAAAGGACGAGTTGACTCGTCGGTCGTGAGGAGTCACACTAGCTTTTATTTGCGAGTTGGCTCGCTCGTGGCCAAAGTGTCTCGGTTTGCTGGTTGTCCAGCTCTTGTCTGCTGGAGATGTCTCGAGCAAGTTGCTCTCCGCGGCTGTGTGCAGCCTTTTATTGGCCGGGCCCAGCTCCGTGGGGTATCGTAAGCGAGAGAGGGACTACGCGCGCGTGAACGTGGAACGTAGTTCCACCGGCGCTCACCAGATGAAGAGCGTGGTGAGCGAAACTCATGCGAATCCGCCACAATCTGAGTTTAATTGTAAAAGGTTATGGGCACAGGTCCCAAGTTGTAAAACTGATAAGAAATTCATGCGAAGATATATTATATTATGGGTTTGTCGCTATGCGTGTGTCACTTTGCGTTCGTCGCATACAGAAAATAATCATTAAAATTGAAAAGCGTGTGTCCCAATACATACAAACAAAATGTCATGCTCCAATTTTACAATTTATAGGCAATTCAACAGAATAATGATACCTGAGTAAATAAACATTGTGGGAGATTCCCATCGCAAAAATCTCCCAACTTGCGCACAAAAATTTAAGACAGAAAAAATCTGAAATGAATTAAAATAACTCAAGGGGCAGTGAGCTCTGTTACCGACACCGCTGAGTACAAAATTACGGTGACTGAAGGCAAAAATAAAATTTGTTCGAACGGTCAGTTTAAACGAGCCTGAGAATGAAAATATAGCATTATTGGGCAGACGCTGCCGAAAACTCACGAAATAAGAGATAGCTTGAATTAAACCAAAACAAACGATTTAGAATACAAAATAAAGCCGTTAACCATTTACTATTTCAAATTGAACTTGACCGTGAATTTATCAAAAGCAACCGTCTATAATAATTCGAATTTTATATAAAACAAATAAAGTTAAATCAACAAAGTAAACAAGATTCAGATAGTCTAAACGATTATTTCACAATTGCAGGCAGTGAGCAATTAATAAAGAATCGTTGTAATGCAAAAATGTAATGAAATTCAAAATTAAGCTAAATATCAGTTCTTACAAATTAAGAAACTGACGAAGACGCTCCTAGTTCTCAAGTCGAAATGACTGAAGAGAATGCAACAGATATAAGATCTGTGGAGAAAGAAATACAACTCTAATGATTAGTTTATTCTCAAGTTTCAAAACCCAACAACATGAATGATCAAAAGATGTAGAATGCATGATTGTAGTTGCCATAAATGAGTTCTAGAATGCAATAATTCAAAATAGAATGCTAATCAAAATGAAAGAATACGAAATAAAGTCGGATAGATCTCACTCATCAAGTTAAACAAAGACGGAGGGAGTCTTCGGAGAATAGTGAAATTCTACACTATAATTTCACTATTTAACTAACACTCGCGGCTAGATGTTTTCGTAATCCAGAAGTAACTTAACATTATAATTTGCGCATCCCCTATTTATACCCTCACACACATATGCAGACTGAGAGAAAAGAGAGATTCGCTCAAAATTAAAACCTTTTAATTTGAACAACTCAGCAATTATACAAAATTTAAATGAAAAAATAAACAAAACTTTGTCGTTTTTGACCATCAATTGATTTTAGGAAAAATACAATTTTCCGTGGATTTCGACATTAAACCAATGTCGATTCACATAAGGTGAATCGCGCACAAACATAATTGTACAAAAACTAATAATGACGGACCAAATTAGAGACCAATAGAGATTTCAGATTCTTTGCGCGTTGCTTGCAAAAGACATAAAAGACAAAATAATTACAAGCAATGAAGCTCAACCGCAAGATCCTGGTTACCCTGTATTTGATATTTGCATTTTTTTTACTAATCACAAGGAATGTCGAATCAAAATTTTTTTTTTTCGTATCACAAGGGTAGGAAAATGCACTTTACACACCCCTAGGTCGCGTGTCTCTAATGACTTCCTCCGAGGGCCTGTGGGACTCGGTTTAAGGTCCCCTACCCACCAAAAGCCTAACCCTTGGGTTCCTTTTATCAACCCCGCGCGGAACGGCCATCAGGCATTACTTCGCCCGGGGCGGACTGGCTATCAGCTAATAGGACATGCTCCGCTGTCTCTTCCTCGTCATCACAAGCTGGACAGTTGGGAGACGTGTCCAGGCCAAACCTCTCCAGATATGCTCTGAAGCAACCATGCCCTGACAGAAACTGAGTAAGGTAGAAATCTACCTTCCCGTGTTTCCTGGAAGACCACGCAGCTATGTCCGGAATAAGACGGTAGGTCCAACTTCCCTTCGTGCACGAGCCCCAGTGGCGCTGCCACAATTCCACCGTGCGTCTTTTCTCCTCTTTGACTATAGTCGCCCTCATCTCCTCTGGTAGAGTTGGCCCTCGACGAAATAGCCTAGCTCTTTCCTTAGCCAGTAAGTCGACTGGTGTCATGTCGGCAATCACATTAACCGCATCTGCGGATACAGTGCGGTACGCACATGCAACTCGCAGTGCGTTTCTCCAGTGAACTTTTTTTGCCTGTGTTGCAATGCCCATTTTCGATGACCAAATCGGTGCTGCATAGAGCATGATGGAGGTAGAGACCGTAGATAGCAATCGTCTACGGCTCTGTCTCGGTCCGCCAATGTTGGGCATTATGCATGCCAATGCACCTGTCACGCGTGATGCTCTTTGGCTGACGATTCGAAGGTGGTCGTCGAATTTCAGCCTCGCATCAATCTGGACTCCCAGGTATCGCAGTGAGCTCTGAGTCACGATGTCACAGTTGCCAACTGCCAGGGTGGTGGTCTCCCTGATCTTTCGGCCTGATACCAAAACTGCCTCTGACTTGTGGTCTGCCAACCGTAAACCGACAGAGGTGAGCCATTGACGGATGTTGGCTATGGCTCCGTTGGCTATACGCGTCACATCCTCCAGATGTTTCGCTACAGCGACTACTGCTATATCGTCTACAAAGCCTATAGTTGTCGTTCAAACAAATTCTGATTTCCAGTCTTTGTCAATCTTTTTCGTTTAAAAGTTGAAAGCTATCAGTCATTATGTCGGCAAGTAAGTACTAATCAAATTGTACAATTTACATTAGATTACATTAGACTATATTTACAAAATACAATTATACTCTATTTCGAAACTTGATACTTGCAACCTGAAACGATAACATGTTCGAGAAAGAACATTATTTCAAAATAAAAATGGATAAACTTCGTCGTTGTTGAAATCATTTTTTCTTCATTATTAATATTATTTTGAAATAATATTATTTTTCGAACATACCAATACAATAAACGACTATTTTTATCCATGTTTTTATCCAGTTTTATGAAATTTATTTTTCTGATGCAATAGGTTCAAGGATATTGGAAGGATTTGCTGGATGAAAATGGACCAGGAGAAGCCAACGACGAAAAAGATCTGTCGAGACGTGAAACGCCTTCAGATTCAGAGATGTTGGAAGATGACACACTGGATAAGAGTACATCACAGCAGATAGATCGATCATTCACAGAACTCAATGGCGAAGAATACGAATGGGACAAGGCAGACAGAAAACAAGACGTCTTCAAAGACAAGTGTCAAACACCAATTCTCTTCTGTTCACCAAAAGAACTATTTGATAAAACAACATCATACGATCATACTGTGTGAGTATTTTTTTCTATAAATTCAACTTTTTTTAGCATCATTCTCAACATTTAAGTAACTTAAATTTTTTTTTATATCAAATTTGTTTTTCATGGCCAATAAAAATTAATTATACAGAATTTTTTTTATCATATAGGATCCGAGATCAAAGAAAAAAATTATTAGTTTGAATTATTTTATATTCGAGTTAATATTTTTTTAATTCATCTATTTTTATCGTTTTTTGATAAATAAAATTCATTTTTTGTTTCAGTGAATTTATTGGACGTGTTGATTCTTTTGAAATTATATCGGTCAACACCAAAAAAGGAACAAAAAAATGCATGAGAGTAATTATTACAAATGCTCCAACAGTGAATGAAAACGTACCCCAGTGGAAGATACAACTATCTATCTTCGAAGAACAGTTGAACCGTCTACAAAGTTTTGTAAAAAAAAATTACGTATGAACTCTTGTAATTTCAATAAGAAACAAATTTCATATTATCACTTCTATATAAACTTTTATAGAAATTACATGAAAGTAAGTATACGAGTCGAACGTGCTTTCTGTCAGTCCTATTATTTTCACGAAATATTGTTTCTTACCACTCCTCTGTCGAGTTTTTTGTCGACAGACAAGTCCTGTGCAAAGGGTGCACTCAACCTGCGAAGAGAGTTGCATTTCGTGCACAATAAATGAAGTTCTTTCAACTTTCTATCGTCGGCGTGCTGGCATAACCTAAACTCAGAGATCATAAGGTGGAATCATTTTCGCCCCAGAGGGTTCTTCTGCCTGGTATGACAATCGGCCCAGAGAGACTTACACTCGCTGCAAGGATCGAGGGATGCTTGGCATTAATTTCTGGTAGTGAACTGTGTTACCTTGGAACCATCTTTGAACAAGGCGGGCTTACACCACCTGACACGTCCAGCGTTGATCGATCCGTCCGTTAGATCCAACAAGACCCTCTTACGTCACAATGGCCGTCAGCGAAATTGCGAGTCATCAAAACTCTCTCGCTGCCAACAACGATGACAAAGTTGACAGAATCCTGGAATACGTCATGAAAATTTCCGCAGACATAGAGGTGCTTAGATCGGCAGCTGATGATGATAGGAAAAGATTCAAACCTATAGAAGAAGGTGTGAACACACTGAGGGAAGAGGTACGTTTACTTAAACTCGAAGTCGCCCACTTGAAAAAAGATGCGCGCGCCTGTAACCTGATGATCCACAAGTTCCCGATCGATAACGTGGATGATGTAGAGCTGAGGAATAATGTCACCGGAGCCCTCCGACAAATGCACCCCGATATAAACGAGAGCGCAATTCAATATATCCGGAAAACTGGCAATGCACGTGGACGCGGCCCTATTCTTGTGCGTTTCACCTCAACCTACTACAAATCTATCATCTTTCGAAACTCGGTGAAAACACAGGAGATGGGCTTTTCAATTTCCAATGACTACACATTTGAGGAAAGGCAAACGAGGAATACTCTTTTCGAACTTCTCCCCACTCTACGGCAGCTGAACTATGATCCGAAAATCCGAGACACCAAAATTCTTCTGGGCGAGCGTTTGTTGGACGCGGAACAAGTCGCGAAGTTGATTCAATCGAACCACGGCCGTCGATCAGCTGATCTCCCGCTGCGAGGAAATGGAGAGGTGCCGCCTGGTCATTCTCCCCCTACCAATGGCACCTCAGGCTCCCAGCAGAGCGGGGTACACACCGATACGGGACACGCTTCCGATGTCAACGGCGGCTCGGCTAGTGGTGGGAGTCTTCCTGCTTCCCCCACCCTTATTCAACGCTCCTACAAACACACGCAGCTAGTCTCGCCTTATCTTAGAAAACCGAGAGCCAAACGACTCAACTCCGACCGGTACGGGCAAGCCACGATGTCAAAATTTCTCAGAGTGAGCGAAACAAATCCACCGATCAACTCTTCTAATCCACCAATCGATGATCATGAGATGCTCGAGGTACAAATGGAGCGATTAACTGACGTGTCCCCGACTCACGCGTCACGTCCGTCAGCAACCTCGTCGCATCACCCACAGACAAATGTGGGTAAAATAAGTGATATTTTAAATATATAAGTAACGAAAATAATAAGAACGTTCCCGAGAGGCCGGATCAACGGTGGAGCAAAGTCTTCGCTCGCCGTTATCGACCAAGGTCGATAAGGGGGCAGAAGGCCCAGGAATCATCCACCAATAGAGGGGGCCTGAACGCGAGTTCAGGTCGGGCATCACGTTGTGTTCTGGGGAGGGAGGGGAAGCGGCTATAAAAGTCGCCCTTGAGCCACCCCTTGTCTTCTTTTCTGGGCTTCCTGATTAGTGGTGCATCGTCGAATTTAGTTATGTTAAGTTAGAGTAAATTATAGTCAAGTATTATAGTTAAATTATATGTGTCAAGTTATTGTGTACAGGTGCTCTGCAGCGTTGCGGACTGAAGCTGAACGTCTTTTATGTCGTCGAAAGGTTTGCTTTATGTTATAGTAACTGAACTCATGAACCGACGGTTAGGCCTCGACTCTAACAATTTTGAATTGTACGTTTTTCGTGAGCCACTCATGGGAGTGTTAGAAAATTCGTCTAGCCTTTGAGATAGAACAGTCGTTGACACTTTGTTGAGTGCCACTTTTAGGTTTAACGTTCCAGGTTATAATTTATTATTGTCTTCGAGAAATTAGTTTAAACTGTCCTCTCTAGCATCGACGTTGACATGCGCGATAATTTTCTCTTTTCGCCTTTGCTTTTTCATTATGCAATTATTCGAATTTTTAATAAACCGAGCCCAGTTGCAATTGGGAATAGTATTTTATTCATTTTTTGTTTGTCCGTGTCTAACCGAATTGTTGCGTCTAAGTATTCGTTCCCATAGCCCACGACGAACGCGATAGGAGCCGTGTTCTCTCCCGAGTCAGCCGATTTGAGCGGTCCGAAGGGACCTGGCGCCCAAAATAGGATTGCAAATTTTTCCAACTTTTTTAATCTGAATCTTTTTTTTTTTTCGTAGAACACATGCATTATTTCGGTCACTAAAGTGTCCATATAAAAAAAAGTAACTTCAACATTACACATTTCGTTTGTAAAATTCTCATTATTAAAGGAATTTTCGACGTCTTATCGACGTTGAGCCGCCGTTCGTTAGTAACATTTATTTGAGCGTCAGATTTTAGTAACTCGATTGTGGTCGGCACGATGTTGCTTACCGACATGAATATATAAGAATATATACCGACGTTAATTTTACGTCATACAAACTCCGCTTTTTTACGTATATTAGATACCTTGAGTCGACTTCGTTTCAACGGTAGTATTAACGTTATTACTTTATTGTTGATTCGATGACGTCTGATACGAAAGTAAAAATCAATTCTTAAAATTAAAAACAAAACGTACAAAATTAACACAAGATTTTCGTAATTAATAATGAAACGTACAATATTAACAACAAAACGTAAAAAATTTTCAAAATTAATAATATAATAATGTCTTTATTGCTCATAAAATCATAAAAATACAAATATAAATAGAACAACCATAAGTATATACAATTATACAATAAATAAATTGAGCGAAGGAGGTCGCCTCATACACAAGATATGATTTTCAGACGGTCCAAAAAGTGTTAATAATTATATAGGACAATGAAAGAAATAAATTATTTATAAAAAGAGATTTCAGAATATGTACAATTGTAAACTCGATTTGGTAGGAGTAAAATCACAGATAAACGAGAATTGCACAAAAAGTTAAAAAGATAAATTAAAAAGAAAGAGAAACAATAACAAAAATCAAAAGTTCTGCAATAGTATATTGTTGTACGAGTGCGAAAAATCTCTTTTTGCACGAGTGGAACATACTATTTTTCATAACAAGTGGTGTGGACCTGACGAGTATCCACATTGATTTTAGTGCAGAAACTAGCCATTTGCAGTACACCGTGCAGAAAGCGTTTTCGGTACTCCGCAACAGTACGGAAAACAGTTTCCGTACTGCGCAGCAGTGCGGAAAACGTTTTCCGTATGAAAAAAATATACCTGAAGATCGGGACTCAATCCACCATGGCAGCAAAAGATTTTCTCATCGATGATGGCTGCAATGGGAAGACAATTGAAACAGTCGGTGAAGGTTTTCCAGAGCTTGATGTTATATCGACGTTTGCATTCGTCATAGAAGCCGTATATCCTGTTGATGCTGGCGCACTCGTGGTTGCCGCGCAGCAGAAAAAAGTTCTCCGGGTATTTGATCTTGTATGCCAGGAGCAAACAAATCGTCTCCAGGGATTGCTTGCCTCGATCGACGTAGTCGCCGAGGAAAAGGTAGTTTGCCTCCGGAGGAAATCCGCCGTACTCGAAGAGCCGCAGAAGGTCAGTGTACTGTCCGTGAATGTCGCCGCAAATTTTCAGCGGGGCTTCCAATTCCAGGAGGATCGGTTGCTGCAGAAAAATCTCGCGCGACTTCAGACACAGCCCGCGGACCTCCGCCTCTGACATTATCACAGTTTTTCCAGGCCGACATCCTCGTACTGTTTTTTTGGGGGAAAAAATAAAACACAATGGTTCATGTTAATTTGTATAGCTTTTATTTTACAAAATGCTGAGAGATTTTTTTTTTTCTATTTTTTTGTTGCTTCGTTTGTCATTTTCTTGATATTTTCTTTTATCAACAAAAAATTCAAAATGTTATTTCTTACGTAAATATCAAATCTCCCAACATCTCGCATTTTAAAATCGATAAAAAAAAAACGTCTGTGCTATTTTTCATAGTTGACCACACGCAATGCGGATTATAATTAAAGTGTTAAAATAAACTGCGATTTGCGTATCGTACACGAAGATATCTGATTTGAAAGAAAAAAAATTGCTAATTTGTAGATGGCATGACAAAGTCAAGTCAGCTATGAAAAATTGCGACTTGGTGGTGTATGTATGGAGTGTTAGAGGTATAGATCAAGTTTCGTTCAGGGTCTGCATCAAAACATCAAGCAAACAAATCTAAGGTGTGTCAAGAATTGTACTCGAGAAAATCGTTTTACAACTACGTTTAATTACAGAACGTGACTTATGGTCAATTACCGGTTTATTTAATTATTGTTGTTTTATTTGCTAAGGAACCACGTATTTCACTAAACAAGTTCATCCAAAACTCAAGGCTCAACTTATTTAATCAACATTTTTACTTCTTAATTTTTAATTCACTTTACATTTTATTTATATATGTACATACAAAATTTATTTATTATTTATATACATATATCAGTGACCCTGAAACAAAAGCAGATAACTGTATTTTCAAATAATTATTTTCTAAAATTCCAAATATAGACTTGGTGTTTCAAATTTCGTTCATTTTTATGTATGAAAATCTATTAATTAGTAATATTACTATACAAATTATAAAATAATCTGATATTCAAACAAATTGTCATATAAGCCTAAACATTTAACAATTATTATTTTTGGATAAACAATAGTATTTTTTTTTTTTTTTGATGTTTGAAATGTTGAATTATTGAGTTGAAAAACTGAAAATGAATGTCAGTTAAAACTGATCTTCATTTTTGTATTATGTCAAAATATGAATTATAGCCATTGTCGATTGTTACACTAATACTTAGAAATAACTCAAGTGTTCTTCAGATACCAACGTTAGTTTATAGTTTGTATATTTTTCTATGAATCTAAAGTATTAAGTGTCGTATGATTTGAGAGAATCGCAAAAAGAAATTTTGTATCTTCCTCAGTTGCGTTTTGATTCAATGTAAAGTAAAAGTGAATTTGTTAAATATTTTTTTATTTTTCTTTCAACATTTCAATCAGCCAGCATGAAATTTTACAATATAGTTATCTGCTATTGATATTTATATATCTAAACCACTGATATTTATATACATAAATATATTTTATATATTCATTATTATTATACACACATTTATATATATTATATACATTTATATACGAATTAATAATAATACCAATTTTTTCAATTGCTAATATATTATTATTATTGTATACATAATTATATATGCTAATATATTGCTTTTAATTATGGTTTCTACCAATTCTATTTTTTTAATTTCCAAATTCAAAACCTTTTTACAGTATGACTAACAACTAAATAAATGGATATAATTTTTTATATTGTGTGCTGGATAATTGTTTTCTGATCGAAGTCTACAGTTTTTTCAATGCCTTACAAGATAACACTAAAGACGGTCTAGTCAAGACACCCGTACGAAAATTTCAGCTAGCAACTAAAGGGTTAATTGCAGAGAACCGTCTGATGGACGGAAAAGTGGGATTCGAGTTGGTTTGAAATAGGAACTTATGTTCGTTTCCTACTCGACATATTGCTGTTTATTTATAGGCAACCATGAAGGTCTCTTGAGCACGGATGAATTGGTGTCACGATGGTTATTGGAAAACTGTGCAGCGCTCAACTTTCCTCTCGACTTAGATGATCTTTTTTTTTTCATTTGCCACGACCGAATCCATCATTACGAATGTTCCCAACGTGCGACCTTGAATTCACGCGCCTTTTCTTTCGGCTTTGCAATTTTTCTTCGTTTTACGAATTCAGGTCTCAAAGGACCTTTAAAGAACATCAAGGTTGTTACAAAAATTATTGAACAGTCTCTTTCAATTTGCTTACATGTCGTTAAAAATATTACTCGAAGGAAAACACAACTTTCAATGATTCCTTTTTCTTTTAGAACAATATTATTTCTTTCATCCCGCATGGACGGAAATATATTTTGAAAATATAAACAAAATATATTTTTCGTGTATAAAATATATTCCGGTAATAAGTACAATATTTGTTTCATTTTTTTTTATAATTTCCATTATATAAATTTATAAAATATAAACCCTAGTGAAAAGGATCATATATTGTCCATACATAAAATATATATTGACAATATATGAACAATATTAAAAATATGTGGTCAATATATTATCAATATATGATTTTATGAAAAATGATATATTGTCAATCTATTGATAATATATGGACAATATATGATCTTTTTTACTAGCGAAAATAAAGAATATATTTTGAATATATAAACAAAATATATTTCGTCAATAAGTATAATATTTGGTTTATATTTTTTTTATAAATTCCATTATATAAATTTATAAAATATTAAATGAAGAACATATTTTGAAAATATAAACAAAATATATTTTTCGTGTATAAAATATATTCCGTCAATAAGTATAATATTTCGTTTAGATTTGTTTTTAAAATTCCATTATATGAATTTATAAATTATAAAATAGAATGTATTTTGTATATAAAAAATTTATAAAAACCGGCAATAAGTATAAAAAAAAATCAAATATATTTTCATCCGCGAGGGATTATCTTTTTTCTCGCAACTTGACATCAAATTTTCAAGATTTGTATAATCTTGTTAAAAAACGAAAAAATATCAATTATAAACATTCAATGTCATCGTAAAAGCTTGGAGACAAAAAGTTTGTTGGAACAATTCCAAGGTAATGCCATTGGGAACTACTAAAAAATGGCCAAAATTTTGAGACCTTTGAAAACGAATTTGGTACATTTGTCACGTGGAATTGATAATGAAATATAAACTTAATGAGGAGGATGGAATCATTCCGTCGGAGTTGGCTTTTTTGCACGACCAAAAATAACGTCAAATGATTTGACTGGCGTAAAAATTGTTCTTCAGGAATAGACTAGACGCTAAGTATTTCATTAGACACGTTACTTGATGATGTAATATGTCAACATGGTGTACCTATATATACTAAGTTAATAATATCAGATCGTATTCCAGTGTGTTTTTGCGTATGTGTGTGTGAAACAAATCGAATAAAAGTAAATAAAATAACGTTAAGGAATTTACAGCGAAAGCTTTTGTGGACACTGAGAGAGAGAGAGAAAGCAAATACTAACAAAAGTATGGGTATTGTAAGAACGGAATTAAAAAAAAATAGATGATGACATAGGCAAAACAGAAGTCGCGTTAGAACATGTGCTCCCGAGTTCAAGAGCTTGAAAACATTTGTTACGCGTATTGCAATCGTCAAATTTTTGCATTGTTTTATTTATTTTTTTTCTTTTCATTAATTTTCCTGAATTGGTAATTTTTCAAAGTTTGATAAATGAAATATTATATAATTTCGTTGAATAATCAAACTCGAGATAACAATGCAGAATTCTTTTTTTTTTCATAACAGTAACTTGAATAAAATAGAACTAAAATAAATACAAAGATTTCCTTGTATGAAAAAAAAGATCGTGTTTTTTTCTGTTTTTATTTTTTCCACTGCCAGTCAAATACTATTTATACTTTCGAGTTTTTGGAATAGATTCTATTTCAAGTTAAAAAATATTTTAAACCCAAGAGTTGTTTATATTTTAAAATTTATTGTAAATATACTGTCTCATATATGATGTATTACATATATTATTTCATCATACAATATCATATGTATGGAATATTATAGATCATATATATCTCATATCCCTAAAGAAATGGATCATATATTGTCCATGTATAAAACATATATTGACAATATATCATCCATATATTCATCCCATATATGAACAATATATTGATTTTTTTTAAATTTGCTCATATATTGCCAATATACAGTCCATATATGAAAAATATTAAAAAATATGTGGTCAATATATTATAAATATATTGTCAATATATTGGCATATATTGTCAATATATGATTTTATGAAAAATAATATATTAATATAATAATATCACCAGTTAATTATTTAATAATAATAAATAACCTTAAAATTTCAAAAATAATTATACAACATGAAAAAATCGGAATATTTTGAAAACCTCATTTAGGTAAACATTAGATGTACTATCTGATATTGTACATTAGCTATGATATGAGTTTAATATATTATTCCAAACATTTTGTATTGAACAGAGATTAAATCTTTGTGACCACAAAGTTGTCCTTGGATAGAAACGTGAAAATTTATTGTAAACAATGAAAGAAAAACTAACCTCTCGAAGTAAAAAAAATGAAAACAGTTGCAATTAGTCCATCAATTTAATCCAATTTGGCAGTTTTCGATAAGCAGTTACGTAGCAATGACGAGTAATGCAATTCGAGAATGAGAATAAATTCCCAAGGTTGGGGAGCGCGTGCAAAATTTTGGACTGCGGAATGATGCAACTAAAGTTGATTAAAAGTAAACCAATCGCATGCATGGTCGTATTTTTTAATTGATCTAAAACCCAACCAACAGTTCTAAAGACAGGGAAAGAGCTACCAAAAAGTTTACTCTATTCTATCATAAGTGGTTCCTCGTCACTTTTTTATTTATTTATTTTTTTGACTGTTTTTGAATAAGTTGCGTACCGACAAAATCCGAGGAGAAAATATCTTTAAACTTGGCTTTCTCTTTCTTCGGGATCGGCTCATTCTGGTTGTTGTATACTTTACCCGCAAAAGATTCCAAAACGTAGCATGAGAAAAGAACAAACAGAAAAAAGAAGATATTTGTTTGCGCATCTCTCCTGATTGGTCTCAAAGAGACCGTGAAGACAACAAAAAGAAAAACAACAAACTGAATTGTTGCAAACAGAAAAAAAGAACAGACAAACAATGGAAAGGCAAACAGATCGGGTGACAAGCAAGCGTTGTTATATTGCCAGTGACTTTTTGGCAAGGACGAAAAAACAAACAAACTCGACTGGAGGGAACACTGCTGTCTGCGAGCTCTCGTGCTGGGACGCACGATCAGCCCGACGTTTCTCGCAGAGGTTAAAAAAGGGGCGAACGCGTAAAAAAAAGTGCCAATTTTGGGCCCCGGGGGCCTTTTTTTATGTTGTTGTTCAACGTACCTTCGAGCAATCTCTGTATTAGGCTGTCGATGTTCAAGTCCAGGTCCGCCATTTTTTCTTGCCACTGACTGACTGAACTGAAATTGACCGCTTATTGGGTCAATGTTTGTGGAACGGTTAGTACGTCCCGCGCATGCGCGCCGGTCTGATGATGCACACAAACGCGCGAATCCTGCGACTCGCGCATGCGCAAACCGGTGTTGAGATTGTGCGAATTGTGAAGAAAGAAAAAAAAAAGAACAATCAAAACATAATAACGAAACAAAACAAAATTTAATTGTTTGATAATTTTTGTACATTGATAACGACATTTGAATGGTTGTCATTTCAAAAGTGCGTGGAATCAGAAGGCAAAGATGTAATTTTTGTTTGTGTGCCAATAGGCCGGACGGGGGATAACTTTTAAAGTCCTACAAGAACTTGCAACATTTTATGTAACTGCTACGAAT
>JAAMPD010002238.1:0-16236 GCA_025266255.1 Trissolcus basalis
AAGTTAAAATTTTTAATAGAATCGTACAAAGTTATTATAGTTTCAAAAATGCTGATTTTTCAGGAACGAAACGTCAGTTTTTGTGCAATGTGATGTATTTTTCGTAACCTTTTATAGAACAAGGGCCTTAAATTAGTTTACTATATCACTAAATTAGTTTTGCTATATAAATTATAAAATTATGTTCACACACGGATAGAAATACAGCATTAAGTTTCACTATCATTCTCATTAAAGCGCGGACGGTAAAGCTTTCTACAAAAAATTACTATGAACATAACAAAATTTTGTCGGAATTCAGTAAAAAAATGTTCCGTCGATAGTGAAGTTTTCTGTAATCTCAGGGAAAATTTTGTATTCGATGTTATGGTTTGCAGTTTACAATTTTTTCTCCACGTGTTCGTTCGTTTGTTTGTTTGTCTGTTAGCTAATAACTAAGAAACTAACGACATTCATCGATGTTTTTTACATCAGGTCAACTTATCTTACCTCTAAAAGTGTCATAAGCTGTAAAAAATCTTCAAAAAGGTTGTTTAATGTTGTTCTTTAATCAACTTTAATTTTTAGCGACAAATAAAATTTCACATCTTAAATAACAATTTTAATTAGTGGTATCCTATGTAACATTGACTTTTCCTTAAAAAATACTGTTTTTAAACAAATACACTCAAACGTTTTACTATGCAACATTGCGGGATCAGAAGCCTCTCACTGTGCAACAACAAAGTAGCCGTAGTTCGGTTTGCACTACGAGAGTTCAAGTTGTTGCACAGTGAGAGATTGTGCACTCTGAGAGGTTGGGCTATCGGAGGTTTGAGTGTATTTTCATTCAGTATATGACGAAGAATTATGATGATTTTTTTGCGGTTAAAGTAAAACATTTTTTTTTACATAAATATTGTCGTTTACTGTATTATCTCGTATTATATTGTATCGTATTATAACTTAACCACAACTATTTTTTCAGAAATATCGAAATATTTTCGGAAAATATCATCATCATCGGGTCAGTTGCGTATTAATTGTATGTTCAAGTATATTTATGTACACGGAGAGAAATGTGACGCAATTTTTGTAAGGAGTTTAACTTCTAATTCCCGCAACAATATTTCTTCCGAAAATAGCAAGTCTCACTGTCGATAAAAACTTGTGGATTTCGCTTCCAAAAATCGTACCGACGGGTATCTTTGTTGGTAAACGCACTGTACGATTTTCGGCAGTCCCTACCATTAGCGGAAAATGCAAGCGACCGCTTGCGATTCGAGGGAAGCTCCACCCCTTTGTTATTCGTGCGCGAATATATGAATGTGTGCGTAAGAAAACATTTTTCCGACTGATTTTGAAAGTTTTTAGCTGAAATATATATCATAACAGTGCGTGCAGTGAATTAAAAAACTCTTGCAATTTGATAAGGTATACGTATATATGTGTAAATGTACCGCATAACTAATACATTGCTCTATCTTTTAATAAGTTTGTTTATATACATATTTTATGGTTTCAATCACAATAGAGTTTTATAACCTAAAAATTGCTTCAAACAGTTTACATTTCGAATAATTTCAATCAAAAAAACTATTTCAGTTGAGACCTCCTGTGCAGCCATAAAAGCATTATATATGCTAATGGTAATTAATAATATGTTAGAAGTTATTATGAAATTTAGAATTAGTTGTCATTGTTATGATGAATCATCATTTTATTATATTAATATTAACCCACTTTACAATTTTAATGAAAACTGTACAATGTGTAATGTACATAATCATTTCAAGATGTCCAAACTTGACCGCCACACACGCTTGCGTTTTGCGATAGTGGTGGGGACTGCCTATAATCGTACGCTGCGCTTACCGATAAAGTTAGCCGTTCGTGCATTTTTGGAAGTGGAATGATGCTACAATTATTGCTATACAGTCGTACTATTTTCGAAACAGATTGTTGTTGTTTCAGTACACATAGTATCCTACTATTTCTGCATCGTCACCATATGCGTTTTTTGCCACAGATTTTTCTCCGTGTAACTATGCAATATATGAATATAAAAATTATAACGTAATAGTTGTTCAACATTTTTTGTCCTATATCGAAACGTTAAGGTTGTAAGATTGGTTAGTAAGAGTGTTAAGAACATTTTGAAAATTTGCACAATAGTAGGCCAATATATTTTTCATTATTATGCTGAGTTTTATCAAGATTGTGTCAATTGAGTTATAAATTATCAATGTCGACAAAAAATATGTACGGTCTTATGGTAAGTGAAGTGCTGGTTGAATGTTCGTCGTTAATATGTACCTCATTTGTAATTATCAAGAACATAAAAAATGAATATGATACTTATTTAAATGTGTAAATGACCTCGACAAAATTGCAACACAATTGTGTCGCTAGTTTTTCAGATTTTCATGAAAGTTTGAACAAAAACACGAAATTACATCACTTTCACTGTTAAACGTGGCAACGCCGCATGACACGTTCGAGCGCTGCGCGCTCGATTAAATTCGAGTTTTCGGCGCCCACGTAAATTTAAAAGATTTTGATATTCAATGTTTTTGATGAGTGATGAATTATTTATTGTAATTAAACATTATTCAAAATTATCAACTTGTTTATAGTGGATAGCATGCTTATATTAAAAGTTCGAACGCATCAACACACCGAATTCAACTGTGTTTACCGTGAATTAGAAATTGTGAGGCTGTGACAATTTTAGTTATAATTTTTTTCGATCAAGTGATCCTCGGCTTTCCATCTATCATTTCAGAAAATAAATTTTTGACTTCTGTAACTCCAAGATCCACGAATGTGTCGACAAGAACTTCAAACATTTTTTCGTTGCCATTTTATTTCTAATCGCAACTGAAATGATAGACTCGAATGTTTTGACTTGTCTTGTTGGTCTAGTAAAATATCTTTCACAAGATGAACCTCACTAATCAAAAAATCATCATTTATACCATGATGCTTTACAACTTTTTGGAGAATGCGAATATCAACTAACGTCGCGATGCTCACGTTAATTACTTTCGCCGAATCTTCTAAGCTGCAAGATACGCGCCTATTTAATAATTTGCGAAAAAAAAGGGGGAAAATCAACGAACCCTGTAATGATTTCAAATTGATCGATCAACTTAGTTGAATTTAAAGCTTGCAGAATAAAACGTCAATCAAATTTACAGTTGTGAACTACAAGGACGCACGTTTGTTTGCAAGACTCTACAAAAGCTTTGAAATATTTCAATGCGTCAAGCAATGAAACAGTGTCAACTTCGTTTCCATTCAAATACAAACTACCACTGATAAAAGTAAAGTTGTTAACAGCAAAAGTAGTTGCACTGATCGGTTTCCTTGGTTTGATATGAACGTTAGACTCTTTTGAGTCACACATTGCTCTAATTTGTAAAATTTCAGAGTTTTTCGATGAACTGGAGGTTTCTAAATCAAAAAATACTATTGCTTTTGACTTTAGGAACGAGTCATCACTGTTTCCATTTTTCGCAGACATCCCTGCCTCTTGTTCAAGTAAACCCATGCTTGATTGGTAAGTTGTCCCTTCGATAACTTTCTTGATAAACCTTTACTTTTCTAGCTGCAGCTTGTTGTTTTACTTTTTTGTAATACACTTTTTCAATAACGTTTCGGTTTCTCCAACGAAACAATTGTTTTTGCGGAATAATGCTCATCATGTCTTAACAAAACAGATTTGAACAGGATTGGCAGCGCTCTTGCGCTCTACCAACTTGACGCATGCGATCGGAAATGTACAGCGTTGCCATATTTGTTGCATGTTTGCGATAAATATGTAAATGTGTTTTTAATCATTTTTATCAGTCAAAACAAATTCTTCTCTAAGATAAATGCAATTGAGATCATAATGGGCCCATAATAATCAAGATATACGATAGAAATGCAATTTTTTCTACAGTCATATTTTTTGTATCAAAGTCGGTAATCGCAATGTTAAATGATAGGGCTTTAACCCTCACCTGACCGCCTGAATATGAAGTTATCTAACAATCTCAAATTGCTGTCACAAAATAAGTCAACGTACAGCGACGCGAACACCCGTGCGAAGTATAGGTTTCAGCAAGAAATTTATACATTCGATAAAAAATATCAGCACCACTTGAGAAGAAAACCGAGTTGTCAGAAGATAGTAATTTTTTTGTTGAGAGTAATGACCCTACGGAGACCACTGATGGGATGCCAGTTATCCTACGGCAATTTTGAATAGGCAATAATTTTTTTGAAAACTCTTTTTTCTCGACTGAAAATTAATACATATAATATTTGTGCTACGCTCAATATAATTATTCCATTAAATATGCCGTGGACGTTGTTTCTAATTAAGGGGCGGTTCTCTTTTTTCCGATTTTTTGTTGCATTTTTACAATTTTCAGACTGTCTTTTATTAGTGTGCTGAGCTATAATTTGATTCTCGCATTTTAAGAAAAGTTACAGTTACTTGAAGGTAAAGCTGTGAAATCGAAGCAGGGATCTCTACGGGGTGTCGACACGTGTCAAGAAAACCGTCCGAAATGTCCAGTCAAACAATCTGTTTGAGGAAGAAGAAGGTTTAATATATAGCCCCGGCATCGCAGACTAAAAGTAAGTCGAAACAAATTAATTTCAAACGATTGCAAAACGTTACAACCGTTTTTATGTTTGCATGAACTTTAAACGCGTTTTACTCGAAACGGCATTTTTTAATGCGCGGTGCACTGTGCAGCTCGGACGGTTCAATGTAGCTTTCTATTTTTTTTTTTCAAATGAAAGATTATTAAATTCATGGGGCCCCAAAACTAAAAAAAACATTGAGAACAAAAAATTATCATCTATAAGCACGTTTTAATGCAAAAAAGACCTGAAAGTCACTCTTTTTTTTTCAAATTTTGTTAAATATTGATGAAAAGAAATATAAAAAGTGTCATAACCCCACAAATTCACATAAGTTCAATAATCATTAACGTTTTTATGTTTCCGATGGCTGTCACAGGCTGCACACTGCACCGTGTGGGTGGGTGCACGAAAAAAGGCTGTTCACAAAAACACGTATATATGACGCCATATGTAGTACATTTATATAAAAATATTCGTTTCATACGATAAAATGTCAGCTTATTCAGTTTATGTAATTACTTTATTCTTTTCCCCCGTAATAATGTCAAAAAAAAATGTTTAAGTTCATTAAGATTTCAGCTTTCACAACCAGAACCTCTTTTTAAATTTAATCAATGGGATGACGTTCACTCCAAAGACCTACACGCAAAGAAATAACCCACTTAATCATACTGTGCATCCTAGTAAACTTGTGACCGAATCGTATTCTGTGATAATAAATTAAATATCAATGAAAAACAACTATTACTAAGAGCGGTGTTGGTTCAGTGGTTAGCGGGCTGGCTTCGGAAGCAATGCCGTGCTAGGGGGTCGCTGGTCCGATTCCCAGCGGGGACGCTCGGATTTTTATCCGGGTTTTTCTGGCGAGACTTGTTCCAGCTACACTCCGACTGCTCTGGGGTAGGGTTTTTTCGCGAAAAATACAGGGTTGGTTCCCCCACCGAGATCCACTAGGGGTCTTTGGGCAAATGCAGAGCAGAACAGGGATAGGAGAGGGGATGTCTGACCCGATACTTCGTCAGAGTAGGAAATGCCGACCTTACCGGCTAGAGCAGGTACCCCGTAGAAGCCAACCATGTCAACAACAATTACTAATTCAACGAATACTTAATACATGATAAAATTTGCACGACATCCACATAAAAATTACTAGTTATGTAGTAATATTTAGCGTTCGACAGTCCCGTCTTAAGTTTACCAGGATTTCATAGTAAAATTTAGTGGATCATTTCTTTGCGTGTATAAAGGGTTAATCGTAGGACGTTCGAATAGTTCGATTTCGAAAATAATATTATCATTAAGTTTTCATATTATCGTCGTATATTAGTTGATATATACATACTAAATAAAAGTGGACTGATTTAATTAAGCTAGAGTTTCAATGATTTTCAACTGATATTAGATATTTTCAATTCTATATTGCTTTTGAAACAGTTAAAAAAATTAAAAAATTTATCTTTGCGTCAGAGACAAATTGACTTAACACTGAAAAGTAAATGAAATAAAGTGAAGTAGAGTCAAATTAATTCCAAACGGGTTCATATTCTATAAATTTGACAATAATATCCATGATAATGATAATGATAATGAAGAATTAAAAAAAATATTCTCAATTCTATATTCATCGTGAAATAGGAAAAAGAAAACAAATTTAACTTTTCGGTGGAGTAAAATTAATTGCATAATAAGCTCAATTGACTTACGTTACGTTAAATTGTATATTAAGTGAAAAAGGGATGATATGATATAAGAAAAATGAGCAGTGAATTTCGTAGCTTTATTCAAATTATTCTATTTATTACAAATGGTAAGAATGTTCACTATAGATAATTTCATCAATGTTGTTTATTTTTTTCATTTTTATTATTGTAGGTCATATTTCATTTTATTATTCAGATTTATAAGAATACAAATAAAATATTGAATTCAAAAGGATAATTAAAGGAAACAGAAGTAATATACTGAATAATTTACATTTAAATGCAAAATTCTTTATTTTTATACTTTTTATTATAAGTATATAGTAACGCGGTATACTTAAAAGTGTATACATAAAAGTATATGCAAAAGTATATATTATATATATAAGTTTATATAGATGCATTGATGCGTCTCTGTGTTACTTTTTCATATAAGTTATTTAATGAGTTAATCAAGGGTAAACAAACATAGGGTGTTTTTCAGCTTCACTAAAGATGAATTTCTAAGCTTTGTTGACTCGATTTAAAACAGCTTGAAAATATATTCAAGTCCTGTATGTACTTTTTTTAGTTGATTTTTTTAATCCATTCACGTTACATTAGGTTAATTGACGTCAAAATTATTCAAATTCATTATACTTGAAATTTATTCCAATTTATTTGTCAGTGTGTGTAAGAATAGATTTGTTCTATTTGTTAGATCCAATGAAAGTTTTAATGACATCAACCCTTTGCCGGTGCTAGGCCGCGCGTGGCTGTCACATCTATGTGATGCGCGGTAGTATGCGTATGACTCCTCTACGGCCCTGCAAGCGCGCGGCACAGTTTCTCACTCTGTCAAGACAAAGAGGAGTGATGAAGCATCACTGTGATTGGTCCAGCACGCACTAATACGTAGATCACCTCACTTATAGATAAATCGAGACTTTGCACCGGGAGAGGGTTGAAATAAGAGACAGTATATATTTTCGATTTCAAAATCTATAATATCAAAATTCATTTTCTATAAACGAATTAACGATTCCATAAAATAAACTAGTGTTAAATTCCAGTACATTATACACAGTACTAGCAAACGAATTAATTAGAATTGTTCAAAATGGCTACAAGGGAGGCTTTTGATCCCGATTGAAGTTATCGGTGCATCCGTAAGTAACCAATCGAATTTACTGGATGCCTTTATATTGCGAGGATGTCAGAACGCAATCGGAACGCAATTTCTCATGTGAAGCTGAGGGCACGCTTTATCCTCTTGTATTTGAACCCTAGAAAAAATTATAGGTCGCGACCAAACCCTGCGGGTTAGTGGTGTTGCAGCCTAAATTAATCTTGTCGTATAATCGACTATTGCTAACTGTCCGTGCAGTGTCCGCACTTTTCATCGTCTTTCTTTTCATCTATCCCGCTCTCTCTCCTTCTTTATCATAATTCACATATTTAAGTTTTCGCAAATTAAATTTATTACGCGTATGATATATTATTGGATACATCCAGAGTCGATGATATTTTGATAACAATTTTTTTCAATTTCAATTTATAAAGATGGATGAAAACACACAAGAATAAAACGTATCATTTTCTGGACAATACAGCGAGATTAACATATTACTGTCGTTAATTTCAGCTAGCATAGTGAAACTCATATAAATGTCCCATTTATTCCACTTTTTAGAGTGCAGATGGCTTATATTATATATGTCATATTCAATGTGACACATGTGACCTCTTGCTGGCGAACAATCATATTTTACTTTCGATGAAAATTGTAATTCTTTTTTCAATTTTGACTGTAGAATTATTTCACACTGATCGCCATTGAAATATCTCTCCATTTCGTCGCATAAAACATGGTCTCCCAAATATTTCACGAGCAATCTGTCTTTTGTAAGTTGTGAAAATTGTTGTGCTAGTAACAATCTGAAAAATTTTCATACAAAATATTTCAGCTTGGATTAGAAAAAAATGTGTGTTAAAAATACTTGTAGGGTTTTCTGTGTTTTCCTACAATAAATTGAATTTCAATAGGCTTTTTTTTTCATTTTTTATCTTTCTGTCGATAAATGTATTTTTTGTATTTTTTTATTTCGTTTATTCCAGTACTTTTGTATTGTCGTTTTACTGACCTAACCCTAGTAGAAATTACCTTAGCTCTAACATGGCATGCATTCTCAGTCTGTATTGGCCCTAGCAAGGCGACCCCACCTTGTAACATGTCACTTTATGACACAGCTGACACTACTAAATGCCAGCCTATACGCTCATCTGGTTCATAAGCGCGTGCATGTGCAGAAGCTGTGCAAGCGTCTCTTTTTATTATTCCCACATGAACAAAAATATATGTACAAATATATGCGGAATTCATATTTTTTATATAAAGTAAAATATATTAATTTCATATTTGATTTATACAACTTATTGCCGCTTCATAAACGATTTATGGATAACGTATATATTCTATATTAACAAATAAATTTTAAATATAAATAAAAAGATGTAAGTTAACGAAACAACTTGAAAAAAAGATTTTAGGTAATTGTTGGCGACAGAAAGGGTCGAGCCCTTGATTGTTGTATAATTAAATCTAATTTTCATAAAAATCAAGTCAACCAGCCGGCAGCATTGGCGGATTGGGGTACAGTTTCCCTAATCCATTTTCCCTAATCTTTTTTCCCTAACCCTATTTTCCTAATAGCCGAGCGGGTGGTGCAGTGGTCAAGCCACTTGACACACGCTCGGTAGGTCGTGGGTTCGATTCCCACTGCCGCCGTTTCGGCAATGGTGCCGGGGCGAGAGGCCGACTACAGCCTTATACGTAATCCCGTCCCCCAACGTCACTGGGGGTTGCTTCGCTGGCCTGATAAGCCGCAAGCTATAAAAAGACATCCTATCAAGAAACAGCACAAGAATATGTATGGCGAATCTTCTGCAAGCTGTGTGATAGATGGCCTGCTGTAGAGGCCACACCTGTCACATATTCACTTTGAATACTCATATCTTTCATTACCATCGACATTTCGCTAATCTGATTAAAAATTTGCGATCTCATAAAAATATAGGTAATCATCGAACAAAAATTAGAATTTTTAAGTTGAGATTGAAAAATCTCATTTTTTTTTAAATTTTACTTTTTATAATTGTAATTGTAATTCTACTTTACAAAAAGTGGGATAAACATTGTTGCAACAATTAGGGCTTCGCCCTGATCATTTGTCTCCCAGTTCACCTGCGAGATGAACTTTTTGATTGATACAAAATTGGTGAAAAAATAAAAACTCGATTGGTGCCTAATTAAGTGTGTATCTGCGAAGATTAGTAAAAAGTCAAAAATATATGTTCAAATAAATGCGGAATATATATTTTTCATATCAGGTGAAATATATTATTTCGATAAAATTCATATCATTTTATATTCAATTTATACAACTGATTGCTGCTGTAAGAACGATTTATAATTCATGTATATATTATATATGAACGAAAATATTTCAAAAATAAAAATATATTTTTGTTTATGTGGGCACCTATGGCATGATATCGCTGATCCCTTCAACCTGGGTCTCTGCCGTGAGTTTGTGGGGAGTTTTGTGATCGCGGATGTCACAAATCCGATCATTTGTGTGGACCTCACACCGGACGTGCGCAGAAAAGATTGGTAGATTATGAGACAGGTTTGAGTGTCGAGAGTCAAAAGGCCCAACAGTCAACGGGATAAAGACAGTCGCTGGCAGCTTGCGCTATCATGAGCTGCTCAAACAATTCCCGGCAATCACTCGTCCAGATGGTGCATGCAACACGGGAAAAGTGAAACACAAAATGGTGCACCACATCCATATTATGCCAGACCAACTCATATTTCTGTAGCCACGACGCCTTTCACAGGATCGACTCAATGCCGCCAAAAACGAGTTTAAGTCTATGCTGCAATTGGGTATCTGTCGCTCATCAGAGATCTTTTTTGATAGGCCTCTTTTCCCCATATTGTGTCGCTCCATATAGTGCCGAAGAAGGAAGACGGATGGCGTCTCTGTTGTGACTACTGGGCGCTCACTATACGCTCACGCGGTTCTATATTGATACCCGGTACGCCACATCCAGGATTGTGCCCAGACACTGCGTGGCAGGAAGAATTTCTTTCGAACTGGTCCGCGCTTACCACTAGAACCCTGTGGCACCAGGGGACATCCTAAAAACTGCCATCACCACGCTCTTCGGCTTATTTGAGTTTTCAGCTTGTCACTTCAATTATTAATCCGCATTTTGATTATTGCTTTTTGGTATTAACCGACATTTCGAAATATTTCAAAAATAACAGACTTTGAAAAGCTTAGGATGCTTACATTCACTTTATCTATCATTTCAGAATGAAAACGTTTGACTAGTACCGAAGTTCATATCGAGGATCTTTTTTTCTAGAAATTTGAACTTAAGTTCAATGAAATTTGTTGAAATCATGACTACTTAAGGTGTTGGTATATTGTGTATTGAAAACTGAAACTGAAATACGTATTACAAATAGATACATAGATAGATAGATAAATAAATTTATTAGCATTCAAGATACAAAATATTTTAATACTCCATTTTTAGACGATACCAGTTCAACGCGCCTACCATAATATGTAGGCGCAGATTTTGAGAGCCTGGAAAAAGAAACAGTAAAACGCTTCGATGGATCGGTTGCGTGCAATTACATTCATGTTTGGATCAGGGCCGAAGATATACCTCCGTGGCTCAGCATAGACTGGGCATTTCAACACTATATGGTTTACAGTTACCAGGCAGTTTAAGTTGCAGATAGTACAAATTGAGTCGTGCGGAGTTCGTACAAAATTATAAATTTGTGAATTTGAGCAGTGATAAGTGATAAGGTTTTCGTTTCTTAGAAATAGCGCATATTTTTTGACAGCATGATTGCGCAATTGTAGCCAAGTTGTGTATCAGTTCAGACAGCCTAATCTTGTTAAAAGGGCGCTGAACTGAGTTGCCCAGTATTGCCGAGGATCGCAGTTATCGTTAGGGTAGTGAATAGCTAGCCTGCGAAAGCAAATTTTGGGAAGTCGGTCATCACTTTTTCCCAACATTTTGACTATTAAATCATAATCGAGCTCGAAAACCGCTTTATTCGGTGTATTAAGCTCAAGTTTGAGTAACGCGCCTGGACAGCAAGATGGTAGCGCAAATGTTGTTTTAAAGAAGTCTAATTGGACTGTTTTTATTCAATCTAGGTACCTAACGTCATGAACTTGAGCTAAATATAATAGAATTGAATTGACTGTATATTTCAAAATAGGTGGGACTAGTGTGAAAGTTGTTTATTTAGGAAAAGCATGAAACTTTCAAGGAATATTGTCAAAGTATTTATACACATGCTGTTCAAATTTTATAAACTTATTGTGTTTGATAATGGAGATATTCAATTTTAAAGTTGCTTTCATTCTTACACGAAGGATAGGGGAGAACGATTTTATCTACACATTTTTACGCTTTTGTCTTTTTTCAAAATTTTTTTTCATTTTACCAGCCTTATTTATAGCTACGCCTGCTTCTTGCTCGTAACGTTTGTATAGTTAATCCGGGATTGTTGGGACATCTAAACAAGCTAAAATCTTGTTCACGGCCCTGCAGCCTACACCAGCATGAATCGCTTTCAAAAAACAAAAATCATTGTTTTAATATACAAGAAAAATCCTTTTCTACAATGAAAAAGCACAAGTATAAATGGTTACCTAGTGCAAGTGCTGTATTTGAATCAGCATCAACTTTGCTCGGCTCGTCAGCTTGTGTGTGAGTCTGCCCAGTCGGCACTGTGATAATAATTTGACATTTCTCATAACTTATTTTATACGTCAAATGAATGCCTTTCCTCACTTCACTTTTTGCATTTTGAAGATGCAAATTTTCTTTGCAGTTACAACAAAATAAGTTGTCTGCAAGCACGTCCATGTTGACGATGCGACAACCCAATTCAAATTTTCGTTTCACTTTGTCGCTGTCACTCGAACCAAACAATGACTGCTCTTTTTTCTTTTTCTTTGCCACGGTCATAGCTTCAACGGCTTTCTTTCGTTTCACTAGAACTTCAACTTTAACCCATATATTTTTTAATCTCCACAGCTCCATCATGATCTTAACAACATAACCTGTGAGATGTTAAAAATCCAACGTTGCCAGATGTGGCAACGTTGTGATGTGGCCTCGGATCCAACTTCACCCGCACGGACGAAAATTTATTTTGAAAATATAAACAAAATATATTCTCAATTCCCAATTAATACTCACTATAACAGAAAAAAAATTTTGTTAGCAAATAAAAAAAAATTTTCGAATCTGTTGCGCAATCTCTCTCTAAAGAAGGAAATTTTTTTTGGATTTTCTATTTCAAGTATTTTCTTGACAAATAGATGTAAGCATAATGACATAAACATTTTATTTTAAGACCAATAAATCTGTATGTTGAACAAGATTTGAAAAAAAAAAAAAAAAAATTTGTAGGTAAATAACATCTCAATGATAAGAAAAACGTTTTTGTTGAAATAAAAAAATTTCAGCACACAGAAATGATTACAAAAAACTCTTTGTTAAATTGTATTCGAAAAATATTTTTTTCATCGAAATTATCATCAAGGGTCTGATTGGGAACAAAGCAGAACTCGCGTAAGCTGCGGGTGCCCGGAGTGAGCAATGGGTCGTCAGCTTTGATTTTTTGAAGTCGTTATAAATTGCTTGGACCAAGCAGGGTTAAAGCGCACAAACTCTGCACGTACTTGTGAAATGTCGAGTTTTAATCAAATGCCGATTAACATTAAAAAATGATTTATGAGATATAAGTTGGTTCAGATTGGGCACATTTCTGAAACATTTATTTCCTTTTTATAAGACCTGATCGGTCAAGAAAACATAGTGTTATACTGAAAAAATCTTTGTGATACACTTTTTTCTCGAAATTTTGAAAATGTAAAAAAAAGAAGTATTTTCTCAAGGAAAAATGATATATATATATTCAAAATACTCAACTTTTTGCTGCTTAAAATACAATGTATCAGTTATATGTGATAACGGCTAAAAATATATTGATAATATATGTTTAGTATACTGAGCGAGTTGGCTAAATGGCTACTGCTGCCATGGCTTTTTATATCCACTCCGGCATTTTGCCTTAACGCCTAGGAAACCACAAAATCCTAGGCAGAGTGGCCGGCCGGAGGAATTGAACCCCCGACCTCCCGAATGCGAACAGCCATAGCCACTTAGCCAACAACGCTCGGTTATATTGTCAATATATCAACATTGTATTGTTCACATATTATTTCTATATGGACAATATATTGTCATTATTAGTAGGGCAGTTAGACGATTAGAAAAAGTCTCAATTTTATATTTAGCTGACAATTTTGAACGTTATAATTCGAACTTTTATTTTCATTCTTAGAAGTGTCCCCTAGTAGAAATTTGTCAAGATCGTCCACGTCAGAAAATGGGATCTTGGCCTGATTTTGACGTAGAAATCCGAAATCATTTTTCCGTGTTGAATCCGTCGGGATCCTGAACCGGAAAACTGATCCGATGACCATGCTGTGTGTAACGCTTAGATTCGATATGGGCCGATAGTGGAAACCCAACTATAAATTCTAAATTTTTTTCTGTCATGGCTCTCTGATGAGAATCTTATCAGGATTTTATATTCAAACCAATTGTTGATAATATTTTATTCATTTATTTATTTACATTAATTTATTACATGAATTGGAATACAAATTGAAACAAATTGAATATTTCATTTTTTCTATTAAGTTTCTGTCAAAAAATGTGAAAAATGTATCAGTAAATTGTATTTGTTATAAACAAATATAGAAAAAATAAAAAATTAGGCTGCTTAATACAGGAAAAGAATAAATAATTAGTCATATTATATTTGTTCATAGTATAAAATATAAAACTATATGAATAATTTTGGAATGAGAAAAAGTTAATTGATTTACCAATTTGTTAATTTTGTTATTCATTTAAAAAAAATGGCAACTCCGACGGGGCTTTGTATAGCTGATTCGGTCCTGGTCGGAATTCCTCGCCAGACCTGGATGATGGATATCGGACGTGATCCTGAGCAGACCCCAACCAGGACGACTATGATTTCTGATCAGGACCGGACCAAATCCTAGCGTTACAAGCAGCATGAGAATCTGATCAGGTTTCCTGCTCAGATCCACACAAGTACTGTGGTTTTCTGATCAGATCGAGATAGAATCGTATTTTAATTACTACTAGGGATCCTTATCTCTTTACCCCAATTCACAATTTTAATTCAAATATTTCTTATACTTCATTGTCTTCCCCTCTTCGAAGTTTCAATTTAAGATAATTTCAAGCGTAAAAAATTAAAAGATGACTTTTAAATTTTGTTTTCGTTCCAAACAATTAAATGATTTAAAAAGTTGTGATTATTTGACGTTCTATTTTTCCCACTTTTGAAAATGAGGATACAGATTGCTTCTCTGATTTACGATTTTAATTTGAAACTTTTTTTATACTTTATTGGAACTCTTTATTCAAGACTATCTGTTTTACTGACTATTCATATGAAAAATATAATTTTGTAATACGATATGATTTGTTTTTCAGAAACATGAGTTCATACCCCTGATTTGCAAACACCTATATTTCTTCAAAATTATAATCACTTTATTTCATTAGCGCAAAAAATTCAAAATTCGAGAGGTAGAGCTAGTGGCGGTATTAGCATATTCGTGAAAGATGATACCAATTATAAATACCAAATTTTTGAAAATAAAAATACTCACATAATTATCAATATTATATCAGGCTCGGATAAAATTAGAGTTGCTTTTTTTTACTGGAGGCCACAAATCGAGTTTAACGAATTATATTTAGATTTGATTAACAATATTTTATACGAATTGGCGATATCTTCCCAAAATAATTGTAAAATCATTTGTCTAGGCGATTTTAACGCGAGGGTGGGAAATCTGAATGATAATTTTGACGAATGTATCCTCGCGGATCTGGCGATATCTAACACGAGAAACTCACGGGATCCAATGGTAAACACGAGGGGCGCTAGACTGGCGGATACGATGGAAAGTATGGGGTTTGTTTTGCTGAACGGTCGATCACCCTCGGACGCGCAAGGCTCGCTTACTTATCTATCAAGTTTGGGAAAGAACGTCATAGATCTTGCATGGGCTAATTTTCAATGCCTTCAAAGCATCGAAGATTTTTCGCTAACCGATTTTTCAGTACTATCAAGCCACTTGCTCTGCGCAGTGAAAGTTAAATTCGGCATTAAGTCGACTCTAACTAATGAGCCCCCAATTATATCCGTCCCAATAAAAGCATACAAATGAAAACCTCAAAATTACCTTGAGTACATCCGAAAAATGTCGGATAATGGAAATATATATTTTAACAGCGAAGATGGTAAAGAAATCGCGGATAACTTGAGCGCTGCACTCGATAAAGTACTTAACGAATCGGACATGATTACCATTAAGACAGACCCAAAAACAAGATCCTTTAAATCACCATGGTATAACAATAACTGCAAAAAACTAAAGACCCTACTAAATAATTCGTACAGCAAATTATATAAAAGCAACTTTGACCCATACTTACTAGCGGGATACAATCATTTAAAGAAAAAATATAATAATAAAAAAACTATAAAAGAAACAAAAAAATACTATGACAATTTAATGATTAAACTGAGAAACGTAAATAACCCCAAAGATTTTGGTTTGCAGCCAATAAATTACAATAAAAAACCCGTACCAACATACAGTAGAAATCCCTATAGAAATTTGCTACAATTATTTCTATAAATTTATACCCCTCCCTCTTATCTTAATCATTCAGACATTAAATTACACCCAACATTAGATGCACCGATGACTCTCGAACG
>JAAMPD010002239.1:0-16216 GCA_025266255.1 Trissolcus basalis
CACAAAAAAATAAACGTGAAAAAAACGAACAGAAAATCAAATAATTGTTAAAAATCTCGTCGAAATTTCTTGCAAATACTATAACATATAAAATCAAAATAAAATTCAAAAAATTTCAAATTACAAATTACAAGAAAAAAAATTACAAAAAATTACAAAAAATACAAAAAAAAAATTATTTACCAGCTTTGACCAATGTGGAAGCAAATTAAAATAAAATTCATATTACAATACAAGTTTTTGCCGTACACCTCCACGTTTTTGCACTGCTAAGTTCAATCCGAAAGAAACGGTATTTAAAATTATTAAAGAAAACGCACTCTTTGCCTTTATTTGTGTGACTCAAAATTAACGACATTTTGGGAATCTTGCGACTGAACAACTGAAGAAATTCAGTTGCGCTTTTGCATATATATATGTGCGCTTTTCATTATTTTCAATTTGCGCTTATACATATTTTGAATGTGCGCTTTTGAAGAAGAAATCGGGTCGGTTTGCGCTTTTGAGAATCACCGAAAACTGACTATATTCGTATTTTTTATACACAATTGGTTAAGTTTTTCCATTTTGTTGCTGTTTTTTTTAAATCCATGTTACCTAATCGATTGTCATAGTTAATTTAGAATTTTTTTATTCAGTTACAAAGTCAACCAACAATTTTGTAATGTAAATGATTTTTTTTTGGCGCGAATGATATATTGTACTGGCGAAAACGATACACTGATAAAGGCATTTGGCGCTAATGATCACCATTTTTTTTTCACTGGTCAAACTGTACGGAATTGTGACTTCGAATTCAAAACAAGTTATTGTTATTACTTTTCTAAGAAGAAAAAAATGAAAAATCTTGTATATTGTATTGTACAATTGTCATTGTAAACGTTACAATTTAATCGATTGTGTTGATTGTTATTCTTATACATTTACGATGGAATAAATTTGTATGTACACTTCTTATCTAACATTTGATGAAATCTGAAATCTGTTTCATTACAATCCCAAGGCTTTTTATTGTACATACATAATGATCAACTGATCTATTAAATTACGTTAAAAATTATTGCTCGAACGATTGTAATGAATGAGAATATGGTATTACTATATGTGTAGCGCGTAAAGACTGCATTACATTGTTATTATTAAGTTAGGTACAACTTTGTAATAGTTTCATTCGGCTGTGGATTTTTCAACTTCCACCATTTTCTAACACTTCACTTTTGTGATGGAACAATGTTTCTCTTATCATTTTCAATTTTTTTTATCAAATTTTATAATTATTAATTTCACATTTTAGTGCATATTTTTTTTTTCCAATTTATTGTTATAATTTTAGTTCTATGTTAACTACATTATTTTCAAATTAAATGTATTTTTATATCAGTTGATTTTAAATTATATTTTTTTGTCAAAGAAAGAGAATGAATTCAGAAAAAAAATGAAACATGAAAAGAAGTTATAGGTGAGAGTTGAATATAGATAATTTTTATTTTATGGAATTAAATTCAGATGTAAATATAGGCAGTGAATAAGTATTATAAACAATTTATACAAATAAAAATTTATATTGCTATTAGGAAATAATTCAGAAGTAAAGAGTCACTTTGTAAAATGACAAGAAAAGAGTTGAATGTAATCTTTTTACTTCTCTATTTTATAAAAATATCAAATCGTTTTCAACATTTTTCATTTCACAGATGATTTTGGTTAATCAGTGTTATCATTTGTTATTCCAATTTTAGATGAAACGTATTTGAAAAACATGATTAAATGAACTAATGACATTTTTCGAGACAAAAATCGAGTTCATTTTACCAGATTTTATAGTAGTTAGTAATTTATAATAAATTCATCTTTTGTCATTTTTGAATAATGAATAAATGGTCTAAGGGACTCATTACTGCGAATGATTGCGGTGCTCGTTGCAAATACTCATTTTGCATTTTATGTTCGTGTGGTAAATGTTTTTAACAAGATAATCCGCAGCTCAATAAATAATAAACCGTATTCTCAATAAATGATTTGTGTGACTCATTTGTATAATTACATACCAGCAATGCCAAATCGTACGCGAATGTTTTAGTGTCAAAACACGTCTATGTAATTCGTTATTTTGCAAATTTTATCTCCAATGTTGAAATACTGTGAAAAAATGTTCCAATTGTTATTTAGTACTTATTTTTCACACTATAATCATGTAAGACGAACACTGTAAAGTACGTTAATCGCAATACCAATATTACTAATTAAATATAAATTGTTATAATAAAAAAAAAAACGTTTTGTTTTTTTCTTCCAAAAACACAAATAAATAATATATAAGGTATTTGAACTAGAAAACTAATTAATATCCTAATCTCAATCAGATCAATTGATTTGTGAATAATTAGTTTATTACCATAAATCTATTTTTCAAAATAAATTATTTTGATGAAAACCAAGTATAATAAAGAACCATACGGAAGAAATTTATTTGTTGAAAATAATTTTTAATTATTGATCCTCGATAACTTTCTTACATATACAATTCATTTATGAAATAATAGTATTTTTTAATACTATTATTATACCAATTTAATATATCGTTTTCGTAAAAACTGTTAAACATATACTTCAATTTCATGTACAAATTCAACGATAACACAAGCCGTTAAATAAAAAATTGACGAATCAAAATTGCAACTATTAAAATGATAAATGCTGTCGCGAATATTAAAATATACGGCATAATACCGGACTCTTCAACAACAGTTTTGATCCGATTTGCTGAAATTACGTTGATATCACCTTGATTGTAAAAGTCTGGCGCATCTGCAATGGAAATATATATTTGTAAGTATGAAATTATAATAATGAATTAAAGATGAAGAGAAAAAATTGTTAACCAAACTCAACTTACCAACTTGGAGTTCCAAATCTTTTTGAACATTGCTTTCCAGGACTCTGAGATCTAATAATTCTTGTAACGACATCAAAGCTTCTTGTGCACCTTCACCAGGGAATAAGTAATCTGATAAGGTAACTTTGCTTTCTTGTAATTCCACGAGAACTCGCCTTGGAGGTTCATGGTACATTACATTGTCTGAAATTATTAACAAAGTTAAATTATATTTCATTTCCTTAAAAATCATTGTTTCGAACAAATTAAATTGCTTACCTTCGGGCGAACCATTTTCCTCTTCAATCAAACTATCCCAATGCATTTGTAACCTACTTGCAAGGGACCTTATAATATCCTCTTTGACAGATATCGTAACTTGTTTTGCTGTTGCTTTTTGGTGTACAAAAGTGCGACTAAACATTTGACCCAATAGTCTCATCGAGGCACTACAACTGGTCACTTCTACATCTATGTTGTCTTTACTTATTTTCTGTTAATAACAAATTATTTTATTTTTAAATGTTTTTTTACCATCAGGATAACTATCATTCAGTATTTTCAAATTTTATTCTATTAATATAAAAAAATGAGTACAAATTAAATTGTTTTACAGGAATTTTTTTTTCGGTCATCTAAAATAACATGGCAATTTTACTTTTAAAATGTTTAGAAAAACATTTTGATCATAAAGCACCCTTGCAAAACATAGCAATTCAGATAATATAAAATAATCTAGACTTACACTTGGAATGTATAAACCAACTTGAAAAGGTTTCCTTTCATTTGAATCCCCTTCTTTACAATCTTTGCTATCTTTCCTCAACTTTAATAAGGATTCCAATTTTTCGTCAGGATTCGGCATGTAATCGTTTATGACCACCAGACCGGAAGTTACCATTTTAGCAACATCTTTCAAAATTTCCTATAATAGAAAAAATAATTTGAAACACCCAGTTTTGTTTAGATTCATATCATTTTGTGAATGTTGTAAATAATATTTTCGTACCCAGTGGGCGTGAAGAGCCTTTTTGCGAAACGCCCTTGGGAGCAAAGTGGCACTTTGCGCCCGCTGGTACGAAAAATATAATGTTAACCATGGGAGGATGACGCGAAATTTTGACCTCCTTAGATAACAAATATACTAATTTACCTCTAATTGATTCCTCAAGGGTCTAGGCTCATCGTCTATCATTGGTATAAGAAATAGACGATCTAAATCAACAACTGTTTGGAGCTCGAACCATTTTGTTGCTTTCTTTTGAAATTTCCAATCAGCTGGTTTAAAAATGCCACTTTCTTTGACATCAATTGACTTACAAACGTATCTGAAATATTCAAAAACATATAGTTGGTGCCAATTTTAATGACTATAATACAATGGCATTTTATTGACGTTACATACTTCTTTGTAAAACTATTGCAACAAAGAACGAGATGTTCATGAACGCTATTGCCATAAAGGTACTCATGAACTTCTAAATTTCGATAAATCGCCGAGAGAACAGATCTCAGTTTTTGAACATTAGCATTTTCAGAAAAGGCATCATTGGGTCCGACTAAAAATATTCCTAAAACGTTTGTTCCACCAGGTAACATTCTCGTAACCTAGAAAAAAAATTGTATTAATATTGTAAATTTATATGATATTTTATTTCAAAATTTGCCATCTGATTTGTTTATTACATGTTTAGCATGATCAGCAACCCAACTTTCTGGAATAATGTGTATAGATTTGATGTGCTTGTTTTTCTCATCCGCATCGACGCTCTTGTTTGAATGTTTCAAGTTGTCCTCGACAATATCCTCGATTGCGGGTGGTGGTGTTTTTGCCAAATGAAATACAAAATCTTCCTGTTCAGTGCTCTGAAATGAAATTTCAACTGTTAACTCATAACGCTCTTCTAAATGTCAAATTATAAAAAACGAGCTAATTCAAAATAAAAAATTAAATTGCTTAAATATATTCTTAATAACTGTAAGATAGTAATTATGTGATGATTACGACCATATGTTACTATAAAAATGTCAGTTGAAAATGATCCATACCTGTCCCAATATCAAACCAATAGTGTACCCATCTGGTCGAACAAGTGAAAACAAGTAATTTAATAAATACTCCTCTGCGTAGACTTTTCTCACCATTTTTAAAATAATTTTTTATTCTAGTTTAATTAGTTGATAGAATTTATTTCAACAATCATCCACATTGATCGTTCAAGTTCAGCGATGGTGAATATTTGATTTTCACTTTAAAAATGATTGATATACTTTGTATGTGTGCGTTTACAGTTCGTTTACCGTTGACATATAATTTTTGGGTTGCAGGATTCCGCGTTGAGTAGACTGTTTTTTCTCATTAGCCGAAGATGGCGCCAGCGTACGTGCGGTTAAAAAACCGCGGCAGAGTTTTTCAGATTCAAATTGTGAAATTAAAAATCAGAAAATTTGATTTCAATTGATCTCAAGTTCACCTTTCAGTTAAAGAAATGATAACATTAGGGAAAATATTTATCATTTTTTTGGGAAAATAAAATCGCGAATGTATTTATTTTTTAATTCTTTTATTTTTTGTTCTCATAAGAATTTTCACATTTTTATAAAGTAAAATGCCATGACGGATAAATTAAAGTTAAAATGCTACGAGAGGAGGAAATGAAACTCTTTCCCATCATCAGTTGAATGTTTTTTTTTTTTCCTTTTGTTTGAGTCTTAAAATGAAATGATCAAGTTAAGCGAGTCACCGAAAGTGATGTAGGTTGAAGAGAAATTGATTAATTTATTTCACTGCTTGCTGCAGGTATCAATTCTCCATGGCTGCTGCGAGTAAGCGTGTGTTAATGGTTGTCGCGCGCACTCTTAGCAAAATACTTTTGTAATTGATAAAGTAATTGTTACTGAATAATCCTGGACAGTTGGAAAAAGTTTTACATTGAAAGATTTCTCACTGCCCAGATAAATCGCAAGGACTAGAATAATAACGCAGCGACAATATAAATACAAATCCCTGATGGCACATGTACAAGGCATTGCATTTGTCACAAAATGCCATTCCGCCGAAAGTTCGTAACTTGTCTCATTGCACCGCACTCACCAATATATCATCTCATTTTTTCACCAGCACGCAGACATATCTTTATTATACTTTTGTTTTATTCCTCTTTTCTTCGTCAATTCGATAATACTTAATTGCCTATTTCATTTTGCTTTTTCCATACTTGCTTTTTACATTATATTTTAGATTTAGTATATATATTTTTCTTCAATCTCAGTTTTTAATTATAATTTAAAGTTTTTTTTCATTTAACAATCAGCACCATGCAAACATACGATCGATACGATCGTATAAGAAAAAATATCGATATAAACCTCTTTGCTTTTATCTGATTACAATATTTAACCATAGAAAGAATTTCGTAGTTGATATAAATACGCCTCGAAAATTCATTTCCATTCAATTTGTACAATACACATTTTTAAATCAAATTTTTTTTGTAAATTATAATTTTATAATTTGGTATATCAATTATGGTTACAGTAATCGATGAAAAGAAGTTAATAGAGATCAAAAGCGAACAATGATGCTTAAATAAAAAACAAGACTAAATCGAATTTGGCTTCTTCTAAAAAATCTTTGGATTTTTCACTTGTCCTGTCTACTTTTTGACTAGATAGAACATTAAACTCTCAAATCATATCTACCATAAGAAGGTCTACAAATCTACAGTCCTAGGGCTATCAGTAGCTAATTTGTTTTTGTTTTTTTTTTATTTTTCATTATTCTAATTGAAACCCATTCGGTAAGATGAGTTAGCATATTTCCCTGGATGGCGTAGCAGTAAATTGAGTGTTTGTCTAAAAACTTGACATGAGTAAATATTTTGAGATGCCTGAAATGCAGTGACTTTTTAAGTACTTATTTAATATATTATTATCATAAAAGTAATTCTTTTATTACTATTACAAATTACCTCGTGTTATTCTCGTTGTATTGCTAACGGTTATGTTTTCGTTTCCCTCTAGGCTTAATTCTGTGGGAATGACAATTAACAAAAAAAAAAAAAAAAAGAACAAAACACTTTTTGTTTCGAATAAAAAAAAACATAATTTACTTAGAAAAATTAAATACTTACAAAATTGGTAAACAATTTGAGTACAATAAAAAAATTAATTGATGAAAACAATGAAATTGAAATTAAATCACTCATACGTATTGAAACAAAAATTGAACGACCTCTTATATAGAACAACAATGATAATAATACTGCGGTATAGCATGGATTGTATTACGACGTGTCCAAGTGACAAATTTATTCACAAAAAACTGGCTTTTCACTTATGTTCAACTTGCCAAATAATAATTTAAAGAAAAATGGAATGTTATGAGACATTATCGAAGATTTGTATAATTTTTTAAGGCTATGCGTTTAGATTTGCCTTGTGGCTAGCTAGTATTGCGCTCCGAACTATCCTTTTTAGTTTCGCCTTGCAACGGTGAGGCGATGCTCGTGCTGGACAGGTTGTCTGACAAGATCTTTTGAGTCTCGTTGCGTGCACTTGGGCTGGTCACACCATCTTCGGATGCAGCTTCGGTTTCGCTTTCCACGTTCACGGGGCCTTCGATGATTCCTTCTCGCACAAGTACACTTTTGAAAGTCGCAATAGTTTTCCTAAGCGTAATGCAAAATCCTCTTGATGCTGGAATGAGTGGAAACTCAGGAAGGACTTTATTATCTGTAAAAAAAGGTCACATACAATTAATCACACATTTTAGTTAAAAAAATGTTTAATACTGATTGGAAAAATAATTACCAATTTGAGCAAATTGTTTAAAGGTCGTGGGTGTTACAGGAGACAGAGGATGCTGACTGTTGTACTGTTCAGAAATTTGCATCCAGAGTTCGAGCCTCTGAAGAAAGCCGGCTGCGTGTCTGTGAAAATGTTGGATAATGATATCCTTGAATATGCCCGGTGGGTTTTGCAACAATTTAGTTTGGGCCTGCACGAGTTTGAGTACAACCATCTCGTTGTACATGCGAGAGTTCTCGCGACCCTGCTGCGATCCTTTTTGCTTTTCGAAGCCCGCTTCGTTGAAATACGGCTCGGAGACTAGAATAAGTCCTTGAATAGAGACGATGACCTGTAAGAGAGTCGAAGAGTTGGACCAGAGTTCGGTGCCTCGACCTGCCCAGGTGCCCAGCAAGCTTACGCACACCTTGCCATCTTCGTAGAGATTGGGATTAAGCCGATCGCTACAGTAAGAGATGTAATGGCAAAGAGGTGGAGCGACCGGGTAATCTGCCGATAGTTGAAAATCAAATAGGAAAAGTCCGTCTTCGTACGGAGTTTTTGCCGGACCACGAAACATGACTGAGTAAAGATCAATACGATCTTCAAAGCCCTTGACCCAAATTCCTGGCGGAAGCGAGCTCTGGAGAAGTTTGAGTTCCTTGGAAACGGCACGGAAAAAGTTTGCTGGATCGGTTGGCTGGAACATGGTCAGTTTGAATTTGTGACTGTCCGGGGCAGTTTCTTCCACGAAGAAACCCTCTCCCTCGTTGTAAATGATAGGTGGCCCCTCTGCGGCACCGGCGATGTCTTGTTCGAGCTCAGGCTCTGGTTTGGAATTTGCTGACTCAACTACGGGAGCTGTCGGTTGCCCGGCGTTGTCTGACTTAGCCGCATCTGGTAGCGATATCTTAGAAAGGCCGAAACGGCGTGTGACCTCCGCGTGAGCAAGAACCAACTGGGCTCGAATAAGCATACAGAGTTTTGCGCAAACATATGAGGTGCCCACCCCGAGAACGTTCTTTTCTTTCTCATCGTGCTTCTCCGGCTCTGCATGATTAGCTTCTTCGCTCAACAAAAATTCATCGCTAGATTCACTCGAGCCAGACTCTTTCTTTGAATTCTCTGCGGAAAAATGACCGGAGTCTTCCGGGTTTCGGTTGATATTGATGTAAAGCCGATTTTTGTCCCGTACGTTTGTTTCTTTGGCTTTTTCTTCGCTCGTGCTGCTGGTGCTGCCTCCGCCGCTGCCTTCTTCTATCGACTCGTCGTGGATTCGAATTTCAGTACTGCAAGAGCAATTTGTTTGTCATTTCAACTGTTATTAAAAATAATCATTTTATTAAAATTATTTTCAAAACGTACCTATCTTTTTTTACAATTAGTTCCGGTTCTTGAGCATGACTCTGTTCCGCCGGCTCTTGAGCAGACTCGACAAAACTACCATCCTCCTGAGTGAACAGCCTTGTCATTTGATCAGCCATTCTCTGCGCCACACTCACTCTACCTCTTTCTCTAACGCGCTCCAGTAATCCCTGGAAATGAACTTCGTGGAAAAAAGATGTGCCCATTAACTTATCCATGTATCTGCAGTCTTTGTAAACCTGTAACAGCTGGCGCATGACTTCTGTCGTCTGCAACGATGGGATCTGCGTGAAAATGACCTCTAATTTTGACATGGCTATCCGAGCCTTCTCAATGTTAGCCGCTAATTTTGGCTTTATATTTTCTTCGGTCTGCTCGATATCTGCATCAGCAATCACACAGTCCTCTCGCTCTGTTTCCCAGGAACCCTCGGAGGACGCCTCATCCCAAAGTTCTCCGTCGTCCGAATCATATTCGCCGACTTTGTAGAGGTCTTGTGGCCAGCACATGCTCGTATGACCGTCTACCCAGCGTACCTTCACCAGACCGTCTGTTGAACAGTCCAACACTTGTCCCGCAGTGCAGTCAGGCGATGGATTCGCTATTCGAATAACAACTGTTCCAGGTCTGTATTGGAAATCTGGATGGTCTTTCAAATCGTATACACTCACTTCACGAACATCTATCAGAGTTGGACTGTAAATAAAAGAATAGATATGTCATTGCGATGGACAAACAAATTTCAACATGTTCATATTTTCTAATTGTGAATTAGTCTTACTGTGGATTCTGACTGAAAGCATATGTTCGAAACCACAAAATTTTTGCCATCCTGCCTTGATGATCGACGCTCTGTATAACTCCGTACATCCTTGGCTCTTCTTTCTGATCAACAACAAAATCACCAGGAAAAAATTCTTTGTCATCCAAGTGGTGGATCGGATAAAGTTGAGTCGAAGGGATGCCTGGAACAAAATATAATCACAAAAATAAATTTTTTACTAAATAAGTAAGAAATTAAAAATAAAAAAAGAAAAATAATAATAAAAATATACACTCACCAAATTCTACAGAGCCATCTTGCCAAACAACATTGGCTTTTGTGTTTGTTGATATTGTTTCAACTACCAATTTTTTTCCAGGAGTTAATGTTACAGGTGGTGCTTTTTTCTTTGTCCTGTATAATTTCTTTTTTTTCATTAAAACTCGTGTACTTAATTTTAACGACGGGTTCTTCATTTTTTTGCCCATTGAATACATACTTGAGCAACCGCTTGAGATCTAGAGAAGTGAATAAAATTATTGTGATATAAAGGTCGAATCATTACTTTTAAAGAAATCTTATAACTAAACGAAGCAAACATACAGAAGCAGAATCACTCTGTGATCCTGTATCTTCGGTATCCCAATCATCTGAGCTTTCAGTGTTGGCCACTTGCAGTGACATAAGAGGCCGCTTTTTCGACAAATTAGGGTGAGAATCGTTGCTTGGCGGATTTGAACCCGAAACTTTGTCCTTTTTCTTGTCGTCGGTTTTTGAAGCGGGTGCTTTTCGTGGGCTTGGTTTAGGAACTTGTAATACTTCCTTCTGTCTTTTGCGCCATTGTTCGCGCGTGATCACATTCTCGTTGCCTTTTATCACATAAAAATTGCGGTCTCCAACTTGTACCGTGGACGGTTCAAATACGTTTAGGAGTTTGAGTTTTTTCAAGTCTTCGCCTTCGACAACGAATTTCGGCAGCGTCTGATCATTGCCGGTATCCCGATCCTTAGAATACGTCCGACATTGCCAGTGCACGCCAACCCACTCGGTCTCAACTTTGTCGACGATCACCTTTGTAATTTTGTACGGCTTCAGTTTGCGACGCTGCTTCATCTCTTTGGTACATGTGATCCATTGAGCTTGCTCTAAACAGTTCACCGGGCCCCACAAACATTGGCCCGGAAAGTATTCCGACGTGTGCGGAAAATCATTATCCTGCAAAATGATGAACGTTCAGTTGTATAACTCAACAAAATTGAACAAATCGCAAAAGCTTTGCATCCATTATTTTCCATACATTTTCACGTTTCTCTTCAAAATGTTCCAACCCTCTGGATTCTGGTTCATTGATCGTGCATCGTGATCCATCGGGTGTGCTCAACCATAATTTATAATTTATCATTTTAATAACGCCAACCCATGAATCCAAACAAACTGCACATTCATTTCCAAATTCCTAGAAAACAATTCACTAAATTACAACAATTCTCAAGTATTTTCAATGAGATATTTATAAATATTTATATTTATCCACGTATGTTTGTAAAAAATTGTTGAAAAAATATCGCAAAAAATGTAAAAAATCTATTACTAAATACTGAGTTGACAAAAAATGATAGATAAATAAAGAATGAGTTTGTTATATGTACTTCTAATGGTTCCAAATCATCGCTTTTGATATCAGTCAAGATTTGTTTAGTTCCAAGAACTTGAACACAAGCCGTTAATTCAATATTTCTGCAATATCCTCTTTGTGTATCTTTTCCCTTGATCATGCGACGAACTACATCACCAGGTGTTAAGGGTCGATCTGCGAGATGAACCTGAAACGATATAATTTTTCATTTTAATTCACATTTTAAATACAAAACTAAAATTCTTATCAGATGTAAAACAAAACACAAAATCAAAATTGTCTTCAAACACTTAGCTAGATCAATCAAAACAAATACGTTCTAGAATCGTCGTTAAATCTTTGGTCTCAAGAGTTCACCCAAATGAACTTTTATGAGTACATTAATCATGTTTCTCAATCAATCATAATTGTTTTTCGGTTTTTGAAATGAAAATAAATAAAATTTCAACTATACCAGAAACTGAAAACACGATAAAAAAATATTGAAAAAAATAGTATTATTTAAAAAAAAAATAAAATAAAACTGTTTTGTTTACCTTTTTGAAATTAACATATTCGTCAACACCGGACGGATGCCAGACGACGCGAACTTCGCCCTTCTTCCTTTTAGGACTTTCATCGTTGAAGCTGCTGTCGGACATGTCCTGGTCGTCGTTCTCCATGACAATGCCAAACTCAACGTTGGCTCGCTTGTTCACCCGATAGACGACATCTTCGTAGAAGAACTGGCTTTCGGTGTCGTGGGTCGCAGCAGCCATGTCTGCGACAATGTTCCCGGTCACGTCCTTGTACCCGGAACTTGCAGCATTCGCGGCGACAGTGCGCAACTCGCAGCTCCGAAAATCACCGCCGCCACTGTCTGCTGTTACAAACACTTGATCACAGCTTTATTATCACACAACACAGCGGATGGTCCTGACAATTTCTATGCTGTCACCCTGCTGTTCCTTAGTCTGCTTCCGTCTGCTGCTGCTGCTGTCTGCTCCTACTACTACTCCCTTGCCACTTACTTTCGAGTCCTGCGCGCCAACCATTCCAACCTTCGTCACTACAACGTCAGATCGCATCCAATCCAATCTCTTCCCGCTCTTATTTTGATTTTAGATATGATTGATCAAAATCATCATTATAATCAATTTCACATATGTTGTTTTACTTATTGAAATTTGAAACCAAACTTTTATCCAAACCTTGTTCTTTCAACTTGATTCAATTAATCTTTAATTTCTTCGATGAATTTTATTGTTTGAATAAAATTTTTGAAGTGAATATAATTTTTATATCCGCATGTAATATCTGAAAAGTATAAGAATAAGTTAAAAAGAATTTTTAATACTTGTGCAACGTTAAAATAAGTCAGCAAAAACTTGAGATTAATTATTTTTACGCTGTGAGTGAGATATGTTGTTTGAGTTTTAGTGACATTAGATAATGTGTATGTTTATTATTAAACTAAGATATCGTTCGGAATGATCGATACAATTTTTTTGCAATAAGTACTTACTGTTTATGATAATTTTCAACGGTGAATTTTCGTTATGATGTTGCGCCGCTAGCTGAATTGCATGAAAAATGACGACTATTGATTTAGTTGAAAAGTGTGCGGGTCTGAAAAATTTGTTTTATTGATTAAAAAAATCGAAAGTGACTCATGTTGGAGTCCCCCCGACCTAACCTTACTTGTTTCAAGATATGAGATCTGTCATCTGTCAACAAACGGTTTGTTTGTATGCATCGTAGCTTAGCGTAGAAAAAAGTGAAAATAGATATATAAAAAGGATGATGTGATTTTATTGACTAAAGAGATAACTGTAAATATAGTTCGTTAGTATTATAACTAAAATTAACTCAAGAGGTGCTTGGTTATATTGAGCAAAAAGATTATTCAAGATTGAAAAGAGGTTATAATGAAGGTGTAAAGAAAAGCTTTTCCCATGGCTTTTTCATTTCGCGCTGGCACCAATTGGTGTCACGATTTTCCTAAACTTGCCAGGGATTCAGGATTTTATTTTAACATGCACAGATCCAGGGTACGAGTCGACTGGAATCGAATTTGTAAGTGAAAAAATCTAATTTCTGAAAGCAAGTGGCTAGCCGCACTCCCGTGTATACTTCAAAATGTTGTCTTGTTTTTGCAAAACTTTGACTAAATACAGTGAAAACAGAGATTTTTCCACACATCTGGATCAAGTAAACAGTAACTAAAAGTTTATTTTGCTTTCGAATAAACACATATTTATTTTCATGGCCTTAAAAAAATTCAAGTGTCACAATTAATAACGTTCTTGTATTAATAATATTATGAATAATACTTTAATAACCAAGTTTGAACACAAAATTGATATAAATCAAACTCCTGTAATATCCTGTAATACAAAATTTGTATAAATAATTTGCATCCAATATTTATAAAACAAATAACAAATAAATAAATCAGTGTCACATACTGAGAAATTAAATTTGCATAAAAGTTTTGTATGACATTTACGTAAAAATTTGCACAAAATTTACATAAATATGATGGTTATCAGAGTAAATATTCATAGTTTTTACATCGCTCAGTTTCAATTTTCTTATTAAAAATGACGCTTAAGGTTTTTCAAGCGGCAAACATATTTTACAATTTATTTATATTTACGGTCTTATGTATAATCTAAATTAGAAACTGAAACAACTATTTATTGAAACTATTGAAATAAACATACTTTTTCAGTTAAGTTTATAATGCTTTTTTGAAATCATTTTGATCAATATCATAAAGATATAAATTCTTGTAAATAAAGTTTAAATGAATTTAAGGTATAATTAACATGAAAATAAATTATTATATGAAAATAAGTGGAAAGCTTTAGACGTACAAACTGGAATGTACGCGATACCTGCGTATTTTCGTACAACAGATACACCCGATTTTTAGACTCCCGCTGTATGAAATTTCGGTATTTGGGATGACATTTCGGTCATCTGAAGCGTATTTTTGTATCAAAAATCCTTATAAAGTTCCTCTACTTTGCCCCCATAGACGTGGGGAAAGGAGAGTTAATCCCTCCATCGGAGGAATACCCGCCCCTTTTTTTAAAGTTTCATTTCTTTTCTTCTACCTGTATTCGAAAATTATTTAAAACAGTTAGACGACTGAAAAAGTCTTAGTTTTATAGTTTGTTGACAATCTTCTTTTGAAATTTTTTTATTTCACTCTCAGAAATGTAGATAAGATTTCATCCAACTTAAGATGTTTGAATCAAACATTTCTTATAACATATTAAAAGTATTAATTTAAGATCTTTTACAAGTCTTAATTCGAAACTTTTTTAGAAGACCTTAAAAGTCTAAATTTGAGACCTGTTTTTGATTCTTGAAAATTTTAATTGATATTCCGATATTTTAACCGTATATGGACATTTTATCGGTAATGATAATTTATGAATCAATAAAATTATGACGACTACTGCGTCAAGAAACAGGGATGATTACCCGTCTGTTCTACGAAATTTCTAGAGATTAAGTCGATTAGAAAAAAGGATTTAAAGAGGAAACTAATTAAATTAAAATGAAATGATGATGTTTGAACGGGTGGCAGGATGGCGGGAATCGATTCGATATATCGAAGTGCATGCGCATTTGCGATGAAACGACTAACTACACACAGAGCTTTACTTTTTTAGAATTGATCATGATAATGATTGAAATTTTATGAAAAATTATTTTTGTTTTTTATTAAGGGTTATGAAATAATGGTAATACGATCTATTTACTATTTCAATTTTGAATTGATTAGAATAGAAAGGTTTTTATTGGCTTTCATATGGTTATATACATAGCCACTGTTAAGAGGAGAAACTCGTGTAACCACCTGATAAAATGATGATTTTTGAGATTTTTTTTTTGAGTTTGAACCATAGTATATCGATGCCTGCGATTAGAGAATGTTGAATGAGCAAATTTGAGAACAGAGCTTGTTTGACAAGTACATCTTAGTTTTAAGAACTTCGGGTTGAATTTTTTTGAACAAATGTCTTTAACTTCAAAACCTAGAAAACATAAAAATTAGGAATATTTCTGTTATTATGAATTTTATATATTTTGATGTACACTTATGTATGTCCAACGCCATCAGTTCTCCAAATTGACCTAAGACCAACGCCATAGCTCCTCCAAAGATGCTTTTTATTCATTATTCCCTCAAAACACACTTTCAACTTCTCTAGTTTTCCCGATGATAAATACCGCCGTTTTTCCGATATTTTCACTTTTCTAGACAAATCCGCGGAAGAAAAAAAGCGGAAATTATGTTACTTCTGCGTTACCCTACAGTCGCTTCTGCGGTACTAACGAGAGCTCCAAATAAGTGAACGCCTAGGTTCCTTCGGGAACATCGGTGTTGTCTGGGTTAAGTATTATTTTGAATATTAATGCAATATTTTAGGTTTACATTCTTAGATAGTTTACCTTCTAATTAGAATGATAAAAAAAATCGATGTTTTATTTTTCTTTGCACGTGTTTCGCTCCTTAATGTGAACTTGACTGAAAGTACAAAACGCGCGAATATTAAGTAATTTAAATTCAAAATCACAGGATTGATGTAAGTAATTTATAGTTGTGGGAGATTCCCATCGCGAAAACCTCCCACCTTGCGCAGGAAAATTTAAGACAGAAAAAATTCTGAAATAAATTAGAATAACTCAAGAGGTGGGGCAGCGAGCTCTGTTACCGACACCGCTGAGTACAGAATTACGGTGACTGAAGGCAAAAATGAAACTCGTTCAAACGGTCAGTTTGAACGAGCCT